>JBCIKM010201400.1:1002-12768 GCA_039654465.1 Melibe viridis | reverse complement strand
TGTTTCGGTTTTGGGGGGCCAGAACCCCCCCCCCCCCCCCCCCCCCCAAAAAAAAAAAAAAAGTACTATAGATGATACAGATGTAAAAATTTTATTTTGTAAGTAAAATAACAAAAACAATGTGTGCATGAATTTTCATTGCTATAAAATTAACATAGCTTCAGTAAAGCTTTGCACAAAATGCAAAAAGCAAGCATTGAGGAAGCACAAACAAATGGAGCTTTTTCATCTCTTTTTTTATGAAGATGAAGCAGACATTTTTTCTACCCAGTACCATCTGTCATACATAGAATGTGTTGATTTCAATGGCTGGCCTCTCCTTCCCTCAGTTGAGTTTCTTTTCCAGGCTTCAACATGGACTTTGCTCTAAAAAATGTTTACTGACTCTCTTTCTTTTTCTTTAGACAGATGATGATTTACTGGAACTGGAGTCCATGGTTAAAGGAGGCAAGGATGATATCATCGTAAGGCATTTGATTGCTCAAACTCTTTTGCAGTGTAACACTTGCTTATTTCTAATTCTAAATCAGTCATAATAGTATTGACATTATTCTTGATAGCATTTAGCTGCATTAAAAGTTATTTGCTATGTGTTTGAGTAGTTGATGTGTTAGAAATCTTTTTGTTGAAATTCAACAACTCTCAACTACTTTTGAGACAGTTAAACCAAAAAAGGTTTTTGAAATAAAAATTTTAATTAGGATTTGATAAAAATCTTTTCCTCTTGAAATGAAAAAGATACTTATTGTGTTGAGAAAATAATTATAGAATGAGGGGCGTTGCTCTTTCAGGGGAGGGGGCTGTGTGGAGATTGGGATGTGCTCTTTGTAACTCATGATAGTAGATTGCTTGTAATAATTCCTGTGCTAACTAGCATCAGTGCATTTGCAAGGGGTAAGAAATGAAGTAATATATTTTGGGATGACAGGTGAAGTTAAGATTTATTTTTGGACCACCACTTAAATTTGAGTATTGCTTTACATTGTGTGTATAAGCATATTAAGAATAGAGGAGCTGGCACTGGAAAATAGAAAATAAACAGAAAATAGTATACGCACACATGTGGCAGATGGCTCAGTTGGTAGGCTTGCTGTCCTGGCAGTGGCCAGGCAATAGGTGCGTTGGCAGGTCTTGGGTTCAATTCCTTCCTTGGACGACTTCCTGTTTTGTCCTTTCTTTCTATGGCTTTGACTCACCTCAATATTGTGCCTATGCTATTTTCTGTTTATTGTTTAAATTTTGTGACAATTTTCATAACATTTTTTTTCTTCTAATTTTCTAGCGGATGCGTTTTCTTCTCCTTGAGCAAAAATACTTGGAACTACTTGAAGATGGCATTCCATTAAAAGCTCTTGAATGTTTAAGGCATGAGCTCACCCCTCTCAAGTACAACACTGAACGAGTTCATGTGCTGAGCACGTAAGCATTGATGCAGTTTGAGTCACAAAATCATTGTCAGGATAGCCATTTTGGGTTTATTATTGATACTTCTGTTTCTATTTTGATTTTGAAGTTGTGGGCTAGCGGCCTTCATACTCTTAATTGTTTGTTCTGAAGCTTTTATCCTTTTCTGTTTTGTCCTATTTTTTTTTTGTTTTTTTTTTGTGTGCCTTATCTGCGTTTCAATGGACATTCCTCATATCTTGCCTTTGGTACATAACTCTGGGATCAATTTGTAGACAAACAAATTACTTTTGTTCACAAAGAGGGTTTGTAGGTGGTTGGTGGGAGTCCCTGGTGAGCACCTCTACTTCTGTTTCTTTTCTTTTACACTGAAACTATCGTCTTACTTTTTCTCCTTTTCTGTGATGTTTGCAACTCAGTGGACGTCCCTTATTTCATGCTTTTTGGTACATTACTCTAGGGTCACAAGTTAAATGTGTTGAGTAATTTTGTACACATAGGGGGTTTAAAGATCCTCAGTCTTCCTGTGCCATAATGCTGTTATGGGTGACGGCCATTGGTTATTTTTGTTAGGAGAGATGATATTTTTGTCATTTTAAATCATCTCTCGGTGGTGTTGATATGCGTTTTGAGAGATGATATTTATTTTTAAGTGTAAATCATCTCTCTACTGTTTATGGTTTGATCTGTTCCCTCTTTTAACTAATTCTATCATCTTGCTTTCCCCTGGGCTCCTCTATGACCTTCTGTGTAGTGGGGCCCTAAAATCACTGATAAACAAACATGCAACAAAGGTTTAAAGATCCTTGGTCTTCATAGACTCGTAATGGGTAGTGGCTTTTTATTTATTAATGTTCGGAAATATGATATATTTGCTCGTGTAAATTATCTCTCTATGGTGTCAATATTTGAGAGATGATATTTTTCAACTCATTCTTTTATCTTACTTCCCCCTAGGATCTTCTATGACCCATCATTGTGAAAATTAGTAGTAAAGTTAAATAAAAAAACTATGCAGGATTAACAAAGAGATGAAATAAGAATAACATGTATTGATACAATAGCTTTTTTTTGTTATGTTGTCCTCCTTGAATTTTTTTTTAGTCACATCGGTATGTAGGCTGACAAAAATTTATATTATTACATGAAACATTGTTTTGCATCAAATCACATCCATACACACATTGTCACACAATATGAATAGAGAAGAAATATAGTTGAAATAATGTTTTTTATATCAAAACATTGTTTACCGGGATAAAAAGGTAGGCATGGACAAGATTGTTATTTTCTACTTTAATCTATACAGCTTTATTTTCTGGTTATGGTGGGAATCAAGCTCTAGAAGAAAAAAGAGAAAAGGGCAACAACAAATAATCAATCATTGACCCTTGTGTAGAAGTTAGTTTGTGCTCCTCATCCTTCTTAATTATGCAACGGAACACTTGTTTTTCCAAACAGATACATGATGTGCAGTAATAGTCGTGAACTAAGGGAATGTTCACACTGGGAAGGAAAAGGCACCGCTAGTCGGCAAAAGCTGATTGAAAACTTGCAAGGTCTGTTCAAATAATTTTTTGGCTCCATCCTCGTCACGATTGAAATAAGTGTGTTTCCAAACAAAGAGTATCTGGCTCAATTTAAGTACAAATCAAGGAGGCACCTCACTTAAATTTGTCAGGGTGATGGTCTTGGAAGTGAAATGCAAATGATCACAAATTTAAGATATGAAATTCTTTTCAATTCCTTCTTGAAGTCTTAATATTTTTAATCCAAATATTTTTCTTAGAACATTTTACTTGAGAATAATTGGAGTAAATCTATCTGTCAATTTATTCCAACAGTTGGAAGTTTGAACCATTTTTTTTTTATGAGGTCTGGAATGAAAATTAAAATATGTTAAGCATATATTGTAATTTTGCCTTTTGTTTTTCGTTTTCAGAGTTTCTGCCCCCATCGATTATGCTTCCCCCTCGTCGCTTATTCACTCTGTTGAGTCAAGCGGTAGAACAACAGAAAGAGAAATGCCCTTACCATAACACACAGCTTGACACTGATCTCTCCTCAATATCCCTCCTCATGGACCATGCCTGTACCAGGTAAAATTTAGACCTGAACTTGCTTGGCATTTTTGCACACTTACTCATAACCCATTTCTGAGCTCTTGATAGTTATGGGAAAAAGGTTACCCTATGTAAAAGAAATAATTATTAGATAACATTCCCAGATACTTTTATGAAACTCTAAGGATGGATGGAAATATGACCTAGCAACTAGCAGTATATTCCAATGATCATAAATTTATTAGACATTTCTAAATTTGTTACCGAGCTTATTCCTATCTGTATCAGTTTGAATTTGTATTCTTTTAAATTCTTAATTCATTTGACTGCATCCAATATGTATCTAAAAGTATACTTTGCTTGTTTGTAGTTATTTTGATTTGTTTCTTTTCTTCTTTTTGCCTTTGATATATTTTTGCTTTGTTTTTGTTTCATTTTCCCCATGGCAGGGAGCAGTTCCCAAGTGTCACAACACAAGTTTTGTGGGACCACTCTGATGAGGTGTGGCACTGTCAGTTCTCACCAGATGGTACAAAGTTGGCCACTGGATCCAAAGACAATAAGCTCATCATTTGGGAAGTTGATATTGTGAGTCACTTTTAAGATATCTCGCTGTTTTTAGAATGAGTGATAAAAAATAATAGTGGGTGAATTTTTCAGTTCAGAGAGTTCGTGAATTTAAAATTATTTGTACATTTTGTATCATTTCCACCCAGGATGGTTTTGAAGTTCATCACCCAAGAACTTTCAATGAACATAAGTTTGGAGTTGGTTTTGTTGCTTGGTGTCCGGACAACATTCACATTCTTGTGTGTGGACCAGATGAAACCAATGAAGTCGTCATATACAATGTTACAGTGAGTATAGTATAGTCAACATTTGTGTTGTTTTAAAGTGTACTTTATAGTGCTTTTCATTGTGTATGTATGGGGATGCCATCTTGTGGGATTCTGCCTGAATTTCAGGAATCAGGTAACTGCTTACATATAATTTTAGTTCCAGTTTTCACTTTTTTCCTAATAAAAGAAAAAAATAGTGTTCAAAAGTGCAAGAATCATTGGAATTTGGTTTTAGGAATCATACAGACTAGATACTGGCATTATGACAGTGTGAGAAAAGATTTTGATAAAAAGAATGAAATGCTGCTTATTTTTATGCTTTTGTTCTTGTATGTATTACCTTCTCAAAATATGAGAAGATTGTTGTGGAAGAACCAAAGATTGTAAATGAGATTTTTAGGCTTAAATTTAAAGTCATTCATAGGATACTCATACCAAAACACATCAGATTAAGAAGGGATTTGTGTAGACAAGGGCCATATAGTTATAGTTAAAATTTCCAATGCCTATTACATGTTTTGAGTGGATATATATATGTTATATTATCCAACTATTATTTTTCAGACTTGAACAAAATCATGCCCTTTTTAAAAGGTATTTTCTTTAGGTTTGTAGTATTTATTTCCCACACGATAAGAGAATTGAAATGATTTTATTTTGGTATTAAATGTATTCAGACAGGAGAAGTGAGGCAGAGAATTCACCAAAACAGTGATGACAGCTTGACCTATGCAGCCTGGATGCCAGATGGGAGGAGACTGGTGGTGGGCGGTGTCAGGGGACAGTTTTATTATTGTGTACGTTGTATGGTGTTTCTTCACCTTTCTTGGTTCATTTTGTTGTTGAACTTGAAATAATCGAAATTAAATTCTTTTCTTTAACTCTTTTTTTGCCGAGTTTGATATAGGCTTTTTGCCAAATTTATTTTTAGTTGCTGGCAAAAATTAAGCTTTCCTGATTTGGATCTCTTAAATGTAAAATTGTGGTTTCTGATATATATCAGTGGAAAGCTTATTGACAAAGTTAAATAATGATACTTAACACTGTTCACCCAATGGTAAATTGGCTCATTGGTCTTTATCAATGAGCAGATACCGCCAAGGCAACACCAACTAATGTTTGGCTTAAGGTCGAGTAATACCCCATATGTATTGCTCATTACGCCATACAAGAGTAGGCACGGTAAACTGATCATCTGCTGGTCTTCATTTCTTGTGATCCAGTATGAAGAGATATGAATAACGAAACAAAAACTTAACACTGTATGATTATGCTGAAGCTTTTGTAGTTATGACTGACAAGCTATACTTTAAAAAATAATTGAAAAAAAAATCTGCTTCAATTATGCAAGAATGTACTCAAATGCAAAATCTCTCAGTAGAAACATTTTAAATGTGTAGAAGTTATATGATGAGTGCAAAGGATAACAAAGAATTATCAATTTATTTCTAATCTTTGAAGAGTTGTTTCAATCTTAGTGAACACATTCCTATTGTTTTTGTTTTCAGTTTCATGGAATTAAAAACAATTAAAATTACCCTTGTTTGTCGTGGGTCCCTAAAACCACCAATAAACAAACTAATATGTTTCTGAAATATTGATTGTACGTTGTCTCTTTGGATTCTGTCAGGACATTGACGGCAATGTAATAGACTTGTGGGAAGGCATTCGAATTCATGGTCTTGCTGCTCTGGATGACAAAGTTGCTCTTGCCGCAGACACTCACAACAGAATCAGGGGTTATAATTTTGACACACTACAAGACTTTCCAATGTGAGTTTTTTCACGGTTTTGTGAGTCTATTACTATCTTCTTTATTACTTTTTAAAAATTTTGTTTGTTATTTTAGACGTGTACATTATGAATCATTATTGATCACAATACTGATGTAAAACTGAATATTATATCTATGAAAGATGAAATAAAGTATATCTTATCTTTTCTATACTATTACAGCATAACTGAATCTTCGTGTAAAAAATGATTTATTTGAGTATTTACTTTGGAGAGAATCAAAATATTATGGAGATGAAAAATTATCTTTCCTTATTTCCTGAAATTCCCTTGTAATCCATCTACTTGAAGTTTTGGCATTCTAGATCTTGTTTTTGAAAAGCAAAGAAGCTGCAAGTGAGAGTTTATGTTTATACATTCATGGTTATTACATTGTTTCAAAATTGCTTTCTGTTGTCTACAGCATCCAAGAAGATCATCCAATCATGACATTTGTGTTAGATGATAAAAAAGAATTATTATTGGTGAACGTTGCTTCTCAGGTAATCTCCTCAGTTTATCAATCAAATATAGTGCACCATGTGCTTCATAGATAGAACGTTTGAATCTGAACTCTGCCTAAAACCAAAGAATGAGCCATCATATTTCTTATTCTCAGTCAATAGAGAGAATTGTCAGCTGAAGGAAAAATTGAACAATTGTTTTCATCAAAGTTTTATTCTTCAAGTCAATTTAGTAGATTCTAGGCTTCATCTGTCCTCTGAATTTAAAGAAAGTTTAGGATCTGTCGCCTGAATTCAACCAAAAAGTAGGAATATTGCATCAGAGAAACCAAGAAATAAAAAGTTACGTCAATTGATCATGTCACAAAAAGTTTGCTAGTATTCTTTTGAAATATTCTCTATGCCATTATCTTAATGTAGGTTAGCTATAATGTAATCAAGATGAATCTTCATGGAAATAGTTGATTGAAAGCTGTATTGGTGTTACAGTATAGTTTATTCTCCCAACTTGCAAATTTTTGGCCTTTGCACTGAGTATCTTTTTAATGAGGCTTTTTTTGTTGTTGTTATAAATAATATGTAATCTTGGCTTTATTCTTCACAACACAAGAAGATCTGAATGATAACCTTGTCTTCTTGTTTTAGTTGAATTGAAAAGTCCTTGTGATTAAGTTCAGTCTGTAGACAGAATTTTTGCTTTTCTATTTACTTTCAGGGTTGTCATTTGTGGGATCTGAGAGATAAGGTGCTTTTACGCAAATTCCATGGCCAGACTCAAGCTTTTTTTACTATTTATTCCTGTTTTGGGGGGCTCAATCAAGACTACGTAGCTAGTGGTAGTGAAGGTAAGTTTCAACCACTTAATAAGAATTACAAAGAAAAATATTCCTGGTGGATATTTTCATTTACCAGGCAATCTAAAAAAAAAGTTCCCACACATATCTGGCGATGACATCATAACTAATGCACATATTGCATTGAAAATTCTCACACAAAGCAAGAATAATTATCCACTTTAGTGTCTGTAAAAGTCAATTGCTGCACTGTGGACGGATGCTCTGCATGTCTTCATTTCTTGTGATCCAGAGTTTTTCTTAGCTCCTTGGAGCTGGGTCCCAACACTGCTTAGGCTGTATGAAGGGATATGGATTTCAAAACAAAATCCATTGTTGTGGTCAGCAGTGTACAGAATGTACATAAAAAAAAACCTGTGATCACATTATGACATTGCTCTGCAGGAATTTAGAAAGGTAATTTGCAGAGTAAGAGATAAAGAAGAAAAAATACAAAATGATGGCAATGATCTCTATTTCTGTCTAGGTAAGCCAAACTTACCCACATACTACTCATCAGGTGAATAAAGACTGAGGTATCCATTCTTAATTGAATGATAAGAGTCAGAATCAAGACAATTTCATTGAATTTGAAACAGCCAATCCATTGTTTTTGTCCTCTAAAAGCTGTGATTGTGTCTATTGTTATTTTCAAGGGAGATTACTTTGATTATTTCTAGAGGTAAAATATATCAATGATGTTGATTAATTTGCAGTTGAGTGGATTGGTAAAGTTGGTGTTAGAGGCAAATAAGCAAGCCAGTGGATCAAGTGTTAAGCCTGTGTTCACCAGTTATTTATTTTATCTTTCACAGACTATAAAGTGTTCATTTGGCATAAACGTCGAGAATCCCCAGTCGCAGTGTTAGAAGGTCATCGCCTAATTGTGAATTGTGTCCACTGGAACCCATGTGAGCCAAGCATGTTAGCCAGTGCTTCAGATGATGGAACAGTAAGAATATGGGGACCTAAAGACAGACAGAAGAAGAGAAAAGGTAATAGAAAGTGTCCTTTATTGCTGTAATATAAGTTTTGAATATACTGTCCTTAAAAGCCAACATGTGAATGCTTAAAACAAATTTTCAGCTTGCCATATGTAGTAATTTACATAACTGAGAGTACTGCTGCCAAATGAAAGAAGCAAACTCAATCTTTTCTTTTGGTATACAGTGCAGAGATGAGTTAAAGCCATAGAAAGAAAGGGGGGGGGGGGGAACCCCCAGGAAAGTTTGAAGTCGCCAGAAGTGTTAATCAAACCCATGGCCTGCCTCTGCTCCTATCTCCTGGCCACGACCAGGACGGGACGGCAAAGCTTATTTATCTACTGAACCATCCACCAATTGAAAAAAAAATAATTAAAAAACGGTTTCAAGCTCAGTCATAAACCTGTATCACTGGCATTGACTTCTGCTGAAAAACCTAGGCTTTGACTCATCTCAGTACTTTGTCTACACCATTTTCCTTGGTTGCCATCCATTTCTCAGCTCCAGCTCCTACTCCATTCTTCTTTAGGTGTGAGAGATTTCCTCAGGGATTCTTGATTTCATATTAAAGCTTCTTTTATCCTATTTTTAATTTATTGGGAAAAAAAATGTGTTGATTCAGAAGTATGAATTTTGCTCTTTGAATTTCTGTTATGAAGAATTATTTTTTGGTATTGCGTTGATACTGAAACTGAAATTATTGTCTTTTCAGATAGCACAGCCAGTTCAGGACGAAGCTCACCTGTATGACAATGAGAATTTAGCTATCTATTTGTCATTGTAATTCTTCATCAGTGCAGCACCAGATATGTGTGGATCAAAAAAGTTTGTGTGTGTGTGTGTGTGTGTGTGTGTGTGTGTGTGTGTGTGCGTGCTATCATTGAATATGATTATGTGAATTTTTCTTTTGACCCCAAGAAATTTGATATTAGAAAATTATACGACTTCTTATTTTACTTTTAGAGAGAAATTGATTTGGCATCTTGATATCACTTACTTGTCAATTTTGAGGAGAAAAATTATTTTAAAAGTTAAAGTGGAATGTGGTTTTCAAACGAGCTTTGAAAATAATAAAGAAATAAATTATGCCTTCATCTGGAAGAATGAAAGGAAAGGAAATGCATCTTTATGAATTTGGTTGGGTTTTTTTTCATCAGATATTTTATTTGTCTATTCTATTGTGAATTTGTACATTTTTGACAGGATTTGACTTCAGTAACAAAATTAGGAGTTAGATTTAAGTTCATTATCTTCAATTTCTTTTTATGTAATTAATTATGAAACTTCATAGATTCCCATTCCGGATGCCTGTGAATTCTATTTCCATGATTACAATTGTACTAATTTTTACATGATTTTTGACCATTCAGCTTGCTCTCCATAATTTCCACTCAGAATATTTATTTCAAGAGTAAAAAGTATCAAGCAATCTTGATCAAAAGATTAAACACAAATTTGATTCAATATTTGAAATACGAATTTAATTACAGTTTATTTTATCCCTCATCATGAAATTTCATCAATGAATTTTTAATAATGATTTGTGCTCTTCGGGTACATTTATTGTTGGGTTTATGTTGTTTCACTCATGATTCAAAACTGGATAAATAGAGAGAAATTTGGTCTAACAATGCTTGTTTAATTTTAAGCAAGTATCTTAGTCCTGATCATTTAAAGACCAACAAAATTTGTTTTCTCTTGACTCTTGTTGTGAAAGTTTTGTTTATTTTGCTTTTGCCTCTGATTGGACTCAGAATAAGGGAAGAAAATTGTTGACCCAATTCTTGATGGTTTGAAATTCAAGAAAAAAATTGTAACCTTGCAATGCTTTTTATCATGATTCAGATTCAGGCTGAACTCAGAATAAGAGCAAAGTATTGGTAAGTCATTCTTTCTGTTTCTCCATTTTATTATAGGAAAGTCATAGTAAAAGATGAAGATCCCAGTCAAAACCAGAAAAGGGTGTTGTCAAGCATTCAATTTAAATTTGAAGAAGTTACTGCTAATCCAAGTTGCCCACACAAATTGAAATTATAAGAGAGTTAGAATTGCAGAACTTAAAATTGAGGAATCATTTTAAACATCACTTACATCCGATTTAGAGCATCACAAAGTAAGTGACGTCAGAATGGTTCGCCAGCTGAAAGTTCTGAATCTAAAACTTGATTTATTTGACTAGTGATTCTCATCTAGGAGGGCATTGGACTTAACAAAGCTGAATAATTTTAAGTTTACAGTTAACATTTTTTATTGTCATTTTTGAGCATTTATTTCTTTTTTGGAGTCTCAGCAAGCTGAAGGTGATGAATTTATTCTCTGAGCAAGTCAAAACCTTTTTTTTTTTTGTGATTTTTTGTTTTGTTTACAAAATTAAGATTTCATATGCCTTAAGTACAATTTGCCAGCCGAGTTGGATAAGTGTTTTTGTGTATGCATGAAGTTCTCATGAATAGAGCCATTTTAGTCATGTCTCAGAACCACCCCTGTATGTAGAAATTGCTATTCATATACTACATTTATACCCATTACATTTCATATTGTCCACAATTATGTTTGGGAATATAAAGAGACAAAATTCAATTCCTTTTGATGTATGAAAATCAGATATTGTTTTGAGAGTCAATGAATGAAATGCAAGTTGTTCTTTTTTATGATCTAATTGTGTTGTATCTTTTTTGTAAATGTAAATATCAATGACTTTTCTTGTTTGGATTTATCTCTGAAAGCTAACACTTAAACATTGGGTGGTTTTGATTCTGATTAGGTTTTTTAAAATAAAATCAGATTTTGTTGTTTTAGAAAGTTTTTAACGTATTGTTTATGTAGTATCCATAGCATTAATAGTTATTTTAGACCACAAATTGTGGGCGTTTGGTGGGATTTCCTGTTGGGTACTTCTACTTGTTTCTTTTCTTTTGCACTGAAGCTGTTATCTTACTTCTTCCTAGTTCCTGTTTTGTCCTTCCATTTTGTTGTCTTTTTTCTCAAGTCAGCTGTCATCCCCTATTTCATTCCTTTTGTTATATAACCCCAGGATCATGTTAGACAGTAGGTTTTTAAACAAAGGGGGTTTGATGAACCTGGGTCTTCCTAGTTGTAACAGGTGTGGTGGACATTGTTGATTTATGTTTTGGGAGATCATCTCTCTTCTGTGGTTTGATCTGCTGTTTTCTTATTTAACTAATTCTATCTTGCTTTCCCTTGGGCCTCTCTATGGACCTCATGTGTCGTCATGGCACCCTAAAATCACAAGCAATTAAACAAAAAACCAGAAGTCTTTTTTTAGTGTGTGTGGGGGGGGGGGGGGGGGGGTCACTGAGTTTGGTTTTTTTCTTTTTGTTAGTTTTTTTTTCTTTTTTTTTTTTTTTGCAATTGTTTTTAAGTCTTTCTTTTTGTTTTTTCAATTT
>JBCIKM010201289.1:0-12768 GCA_039654465.1 Melibe viridis | reverse complement strand
AACCTTTTGTTTCCACGGTGGTTTTTTTTCCCCCCCCCCCCCCCCCCCCCCCTTTTTTTTTTTTTTTCCAAGTCATTTCATTTTTACGTATTCAATTCAATTACTGGGAAACAGTTCTACAGGAGCCTTTGAGATAATTCAGCTGTCTTGAAATTGACATGGATGGTTTATTTTCAAATTCTTTTGAACAGATCTTCATCATCTCATGGATGGGTTGGTTTATTTTTGTGTTTTGATGGGAACAAGCAAAGTGCCCATACTATAATTTGGGATAATTATTAAAAGTGAATTTTAAAAGAGTTTTTATAATGCAAGATTCTGTCACCTCATTGTTTTATAGTCTGTGGCATGTTAGTGGGTGTTTTTAGGGGACAAACGTGTATAAAAGAAATATTCCATCCTTGGAAAACAGTGTTCTTAGTAGTGATGACTTTGCTTTGATTCCAATGTATGGAATGATTTATCTTTTATCTTTCATTAGACTTGTTACTTGTTATGTTACCAGGATCAGTGTTGGCTGCGGCACTGAATGCCACAAGCTCCCTGTCATGGCTGGCCATGGCCACTTTTTGTAACTTATCTCTTTCCCTTAGTAATAAAAACCCAGATGTGGTACAATAACAAAGTTTGGACCAATCCTCATATTTGTCCTTGCAAGTTAGTTAAAGTAGTCAAATAGTAATATTTGGTATTACATTGAAGGGAGTTGAACAAAGTTTTAGTCTAGATACAGCTTAGAAGGTGGTGGAGCACAGAAGGATGGAACTTGTTTTCTTAAAGAGTCCAAAACTGCTCACCTTTCACTCTATGGGCTGAAATGACTATATGCAATTTCACATGATTTTTTATGAACCCAAAGTGCAAATATTTTCACAAATACATCAATTAAAATTACTGACATTTTGTCCCTTGAACTCAACAAAAACTAGAGTGACACCCCCCCCCCCAAAACAAAAACAAACAAACAAAAAAACAAAACAAAAAACAACAACAACAAAACAACCCCCCCCCCAAAAAAAAACAAAAAACAAAAAACAAAACAACAAGAAAAGAAAAAAAAACAACAAAAAAACCCCACTTAATCACAATTTTCAATGTTACTGATATTTAGAGGTCATTTTATTTAAGCAGTAATTTTGACTGTTTAGATTTAATCTATGGTTTACATGTGGGTTTAAACAAAAGCATTGGGGAATGAATTTTTTGCACTATTGAGAAGAAAGAAAGATTAGCTGCCAAAAAATATTTCACATTTTAATGAAAAGGGTCTGTAAATCCATTGTCTGCCATCACAACGAGAGCTGAGTCATAGCTTTTGAGATTGAGTCAATGGAAGCCGCTGGTGCCTGTATTATTATCATGGAGGGTAGTAAGTGGTCCCTTTCTAATGAGCCTGGCTTTCCTTTGTACTTTGGAGGATGTTTAAACTCAGGTTTGGTTTGGCAAAGCTGACTAAGTGGCTTTGATTTTGATTTGAAATCTGTAGGGCATGATCATACTTTTTGAAATAGAAAAATATTTCATCAACTTGTCTTCTTGTTTTTCAATCTCTCACAGGTTCTTGAACTGCTCAGTAAAGAGGAGCTACTTTTGAAAACAACTCATTTGGACGAAGTCATTGAGCTGCTGAAAAATGAAGCCATGTTGGAGGAAGCTGAGGAGAAGCAGGAAAGAGAAGAGAAAGTGAAAAAAAGTCAAGAGAAAGAGCAGCAACAAAACTGAATAACCTCAAGCTTCCATTGTAAGATTTAATGAGAAAGTTTTGCTAACTTTCGGTGGCCTAAAAAATGCCCATTTTCGACTTTGATGAAGAATGATTCAGAGACAGCTCATGGATGTGGCTTGATATTTACCTTGCTTATAACCCAATCATATGAGCTGCTGAGGGATCCCTGTCAGGTGATGAAAGGGGATTCAGTCAAAGAAGTCTTTTACCTTGCTTATAACACAATCATTCTTGCGTATTATTCCAAAGAAAAAGATTTATTTGCAGACAGCTTTTATCAAGGAGTATATGAAGTTAACATTAACAGTTAAGTACAGGGTATTCCTTATTATAAAGTAAGGAGGGCAGTTGATGGGTGTCCCTGGTGGGCACTTCTACTTTCCTATCTTTTACACTGAAGTTATTGTCTTATTGTTTCCCCTTTTCTGTGATGTGGTGTTTTTGTTGTATGTTTTCGACTCAATGGTCATCCCTTATTTCATGCCTTTTGGTACATAACTGCAGGGTCAGATGTTAAACGTACCGAGTATTTTACACAAAGGGGGTTTAAAGATCCTGGGTCTTCCTGAACCATTATCCTGTTATGAGTGATGGTCATTGCTTCTTCTTGTTGGAGAGATGATATTTTTTGTCATTGTAAATCATCTCTTGGTGTTGGTGTTGATATGTGTTTTGAAAGATGATATTTATTTTTTAATGTAAATCATCTTTCTGCTGTTTGTGGTTTGATCTGTTCCCTCTTTGAACTAATTCTATCATCTTACTTTACTGTCTCCCAGAGATGCCAACTAGTAAAAAAAATACGAATTTTATATGAATTTTTGAAGGAAATTCGAAAATACGATCATGTGGGGAAAAAATCCCCCTGAGTTGGTGATCATGTGTTACAAAAATCGCATTGAGCTCCTTCAAATATCCAGTTATTTATCAGTGAACTCCACTGGTATCGTTTCACGTACTTGGTATTCGATATTGCTTTTCAGAACGTTGTTCTTAAGTTCATTATTTAGTACTGTTGTATTCATACTGTATCGATATGATAAAAAAAAGCAGGCTGAAAACTATTACATTTTAAGTATCGCCTAGTTTGTTTGACATATTCTTACTTTCAGTGTCCCCGCTAGGTCGGGGATTCTTTATTTCGGGGATATTTTATTTTGGAGAGAAACAATGAGGTATTGCAGTTGGGGGAAAAAATATGGTCTTGAAATTCTGGGAAGAGAGCGAAAACGTGCTCAGCCTCCACAGTTCAGCCATTTCAATTGCCCATAAGGGTCACAAATGCGTCCGGTCAGCAATAAGGGAGAACCAACGATGCCACTCTTTGGTGACAGCAATTGATTAGTGAGAACTAGCGGGTGTAACTTGGAAGATACGTGTTGTAAAATTTTGTAGGTGGATATTTCATTCTTTGCTTTTGGATATAATATAACTGGAATAATGCATCTTTTCACATTGGAATTATTGTCTGCATTCCTGATCTTCTCTGTGTTCCATCATCTGAGGGTGGATACGCATTTTTTGTTGAAAATAAACATTTTTGATCTAGAAAATACACATATCTGAATTACAAGGTTGGCGTTTCTGCTTTCCTCTGGGCTCCTCTATGACGCTTGTGTGTTGTGGGGCCCTAAAACCTCTAATAAGCATAAACAAACAAAGTAGTAAAGATAGAAACATGATAACTTGCTTTTTTTGTTTGTTATGCCTTCGATATTGAAAACTTTATTTGCAAATAAACAAGGAGATACAATCAATAATTCATTCGCAGTGACATCTTTGTAGTTGTAATAAAAATTTTGCTTGAACACCTTTTTGCAAAAATTCTTCGCCTGTTTTGAATTTCCATTGTATGAAAATTATGAGTGACCTTTAGTAGCATCCTCTTTACCATTTGTCCCCAAAATATTTGTCTGAGGCTTTGCTAAAAACATGTTTTTACCCTTTCAAGTTTCTAGATTAATTGAATTTGTTATTAGTAGATAGTAACTGAACACTTTACGACGTTACTCATATTGACTTGTTTCTTGCCGATGTCCTTATCACTTATTTTCTTTGAAACTGGGAAATCATATTATTCCAACAAAGTTGAATTGTAGTTCTGAGGAATGGCATTTAAATTGATTGTACAGTTTTAGAGTTAATAATCTTCAAAGCTGGAGACATTTTTGCGGAGGCCACTTGACATATACATAATGGCCCTAGCTTTATATTATATTTTTATGATAGAATGTAGTTACATATTAACTGTGATTATATATTTTTTTTAATTTTAACCATCAAAGGAACTCTTTCGAAAGGAAGTTTCAATTAAATGCCCTTTATTAGTTATATTTATTGATTTAGAAAAAGACTATTTGGTGTCTCCTCAAGTGAAATTAAAATTTCCATTTTGTTGTCTTTGCTGTACTTTTTACTGTCAAAGGCTTTCATTTAATCACTGCCCAGCGGAAAGTCTTAGCTGTCAGAAAAACTTCATTGCAATCAATGGTTCAGGGTGTGAAGAAAATATTACATTGTACAACTTCCCTGAGTGAGAAGATGTATATGTAATTTTTTGACCATGTTGACATGTTTGCTATGGAAATAGCTATTATCCTGGATTCGATAATGAAATCTCAATTTAATGTCAAGGCTTCCTCAATTTGATGGTTTTCAAATTTTGACTGTGTTAGATATACAATAAAGATGTTATGACGTTTCTAAACATGAAGTTTTGAAACTTTTGTTGAACGTTGTATTTGTTGTTTAAGTAGAGACCTTGTAGGTCATCACACTTGGCTGCCTATGAATACATTAACTTGTGTTGCATATGATGAGGCTGTTTATTTTTTTGCCCCACCTTTAGTATAAACTGGAATAGCAATGAAAAATTGACTGACTGAAGAAAATGTAGCAACATTTCAAACAACTGCTGTTTGGTGTGGAGATTTCTCATCTGCTTCCTTTTCTCACCAAACCTTTGCATGGGTGTTTGTATCTTTCATCTCTCAGTGCCTGCACATTTGAAGCATAGCAGGCAGATTGTTGTTGTGTACCCAAGAATATTTGCTTGTCTGATTTATATTTCTAGAGAAAGTAGAGATATTTTAGTACCATTAATATCCCAAATATTCCAATCAAATAAAGGTTTATGTTAAGATGCAATACCTTAAAGAGAGAGAGAGAGAGGGATAGTGATAAAATTTATGTTCCCCTGAAACTTGATATTTTGTGTCTATCAAGAGGTGATATTTTTTTCAGTGTAAATCATTTCTCTGTTGGTTGTGGATTGATCTGTTCCCTCTTTTACTTTTTCTGTCATCTTACTTTCCCTTGGGTTCCTCTATGACCCAATTTTGTGAGGCTCTAAAACCATTGGAAATGATAAACCTGAAATGAAAGTTCTTGTATGCAAAAGAGTCAGATCAGTAGGCTAGATTCATTTTTAAATTATTTTTTTTTATCTCAATTCTATAAAAGAGAGACTTAGTTCCATTTCATTGAAGACTTAAGTGTACTGATATTATTTGGTTTGATCAAACTTTGTAAAGAAAACTGACAAATAATTATATATAATCATTAATTGATATTTGGACTTGACATGATAAATTTGCTAGGACCACAACCTGAAATAACCAATTCTACTTTTATGTGATTCTAAAATTTATCATCAACTTATTAGTCTTCCTTGTGATTTGAATTAATATTTATGTCTACATGCTTAGCCAACCCTTGATTGCACTGCTCTTTGGTGTTCCAAAGTTTTGTTATAGAGTTTAGAACTCTCAGGTTGAAAACTTAAAAACATCTAAAGTGTATTAGGGTATTTTTCTTTTCTTTTCATTTTAAATCTGATGTTTGCATCCTTCGTTGCTGGCAGTTATCCTCTGTTTCTTGTCTTTTATCTATCGGATCGGATCGTCTTACTTTTTCCGCTGTTCTGTGATGTCCTGTTTTTGTTGTCATATTTGCAAAGCAGTGGTCATCTCTTATTTCATGTCTTTTGGTACATAAACTGCAGGGTCTCAAGTTAAACATAATGAGTACTTTTCTTTTGTACACAAAGAGGGTTTAAAGATCCTCTGTCTTCCTGTACCATAATGCTCTTATAGGTGATGGCCATTGCTTATTTTTGTAAGGAGGGATGATATTTTTTGTCATTGTAAATTTCTCTGTGATGTGGATATGTGTTTTGAGAGATGATATTTATTTTTTTAAGTGTAAATCATCTCCCTACTGTTTGTGGTTTGATCTGTTCCCTCTTTGAACTTATTCTATCATCTTTCTTTTCCTCTGGGCTCCTCTATGACCCCTGTGTGTCATGGGGCCCTAAAACCACCACTGAACAAACAAACAATGTATCCTTCATTCGTGTATTGAGATGTTGCCATACATTTAAAAAAAAGTTTTTATGCATTAATCATTGTAAACAATTGTTTTTGTGCCATTTGATGAAAATATGATAAGAGTGATACTGTGTTATTACAACTGACTTGATCCCGTGAATTTTTTAAATGATTCAATTTTTGGTTAAGGAAAATTGCAGCACTTGATCTTTTTTTATATTGTCCGTTCCACCTAAAAAAAGCAGCCAATTTTCTAAATAGCTTTTATGTTGAATGCTTTATTTTGAAATTTTGCATGCAGCTCTTAGTCATTTTGTTTTAACTAAAGTCCAAAATTAAGCAATATCCGTTTCACTCACCAAGAGGTGCAATGTAGTTGCATTTTTAAGATAGTTCACGGGTTGAAATTGATGACATTGAAATAATTCGTCGTCAATATAATTGTCAATTGTCAAATTATTGCTAATGCACAAATTTTTTTACGTTTGTTTAGTTCTTCTGATATTTTTTAAAAATTATGCTTGAGTAAACTTAAGAAAAATTGCTGTTTTTTAGTATGTAGAGCACCTATTCAGACACAACAGATCTGATTGAAAATTTTTATTCACTCAAGACAAATTTGTATCATGGATGATGCAAAATTTGAAAACGATCTTTCAAGTTAGAAAAAAGTTGTTTAGAATAAAAGCTGTTTTTTTTTCAGTGGAACAGACTATGTGTCAATTTTTGAAGCAGATATTTATCTATTAAAAGATGTATTTATTAGTGTCATTCTGGGTGTCAAAGGCAATCTTGTGCAGTGTGTAACATGGTATGTGAAGTGTGTCAGAAATTTCGTTTTTATTCCATGTTCATGGATAGTTATGTATGATAATTCTGTGGTTTGTGTGTGTGTGTGTGTGTGTGTGTGTGTGTGTGGTAATGCTGCCTTGTTGAGGAAAGGTGTTATGAATTCTTTTTATTCCAGGGTCTGTCCACATGACTTCCACTAATGCTGACTGATGGTGGAGGGTAGGCTAATAATCCACATCCACCTCTTTCCTTTTCAGGGAACCTAGTTTTCCCAAGATTAGACTTTGCTGATTTAAATGAATTGACTGGTTCTGGACTGATATCAAAAGAACGTTCTCAGTAGTGGTCGTTGAATCCATATTCTTTGTCTTTAAATTTGTTTTGGCCAGGACTTCAATCTTTATGGGCAGATGGCAGTTTATCAGTGGTTTCTGACATGCTTTTACAGCATTCTTCCGTCAAAATGAAAGTCCCAAGGATCACCTCTGTAGCCAAATGAAAAATTAGCTCAATTTGCACTGAATAAAAAGAAGAAATTTTAAGCTAAAATCATCTCTAGCTTTCTGTAAAATCTCACAGATGGTAAAACAGTTGTCAATAAGTCTCTGATTGGTGTTTTACAATGATTATAAAATAAATTATAATAATAATAATAATAGTTATTTGTATAGCGCATATCCACCGGGGTGCTCTATGAAATGTAAAATACCATTATATCCCTGGCAGACAACGAACATATAATATGTTTGATGAGACAGCTAGAAAAATTACACTACCCGATAACGCTGATGAAGCTTACCTTCCAAAAGGTATTAATTGAAGATGAACTTCACTGTCTTTATTCCTGTAAAGCAGAATCACACACACACACACACATATATACACACACACACACACACACACACACACACACACACGCACACATTCATATACACCTTGCACACAAAAGAAAAGACACATGGACAAACAAAAATTACACACAGTGTCTCATAGTGCACTGTGATCTTAAATGCCCCTCTAACTTTAATGACAGAGATAAAAATTTAACCCTAAGTTAGCAGAATAAAGTGGAACAAATGCAGTTAATAACTTTTATGTCAGGAAAGATGGAAGCAAATGCCATTGATGAGGCAGTGTTATGATCTTTGAGGTCATGTGAGACACAAGATTTTTGTTACATGAGACTTCTGTTAAAAGTTATCTTGCATTGTTGATCAGCAGTGAGCTTGGGGTTTTTTGGGGGTGGTTTTTTTTTCCTGCTTTCTTCATTTTTTTCCTATTTCAAGTGAAAAATAATTATTATAGATATGAAACAATTGAGCAAAAGAGTGGGGACAATTGTTGAGCAAATGAATGATGTGAAATATCTCTTAAGTGATTTTATCCCAGTTTAAATGTTTTTGAATCACCACTGTTCCTATATATTATTGCCATGTAAATAAGCTTTGACTTTGATTTAAAACTCAGGTTCTCCTAGTCTCTGAAAAATGTATTTTTTTGCCTTTCATTATCTCATAGAGAAGAACAGGAAATAAAATTAATAATATGGGGATAATTTTTTTCAACAGATAACTACCAAAGAAATCTTGTCATAAATAATAATTTTCTCTACACGTGTCAGAGGATTAAAGGAGAATTTCATGCATATTACTTTTACCACTTTTACTGAGAAAGCTTACCTCATTGTTTTAGTCGTACATTGCCAGTGGAATGATTTCTACTGGTGTTTTTTGCTTGGTATTGGAACACAGGAAGCAAATGTTGTATTTTGATGCTTCTTTGACTCGAATGACTTATCTCTGCAGATAAAAAATAACAATTTTTCAACAATAGTTTGCCAAGGGAGGAGCCAGGCAAGAAAATGCCCAGTGACAGACCAGATTACTTTCCTCACCCCGCCCCTAAAACAAAAGAAAAGAATTCTTCTAATGTGTCTTCTTCAGATTGTCAGTTGTATTGTCTATCGAATCATCTGACACAAAAACTCTTTAAAAAATTCAGTCGTTGTTAACTGTATATAACTATTGGTAGGTCTGTCATTTTTTTTTTTTTTGTCTTAGAAATCCAAAACAGGCAAGTTTCTTTGAAAAAAAAACTTTATTTCACTCCATAATATAAACTTGTCTGGAATAATAAAGCATCCTTTTGCCCAAGTATTGAGCATTCACCAAGACTACAACTACAATCACAAAGATCAAATAGCCAATATCTTGACAGTATAGCAATAGTCACTATCTTTTATCTTCAAACTAAACCAATCCCCCCCCCCCACCCCCACCCCACCCAAAAAAACAAAACAAAATCAACACACAATAAAAAACAACAAAAAAAAAACCAAGACCAATTAAAATTTAAACATTTATGTGTGCATGGAATTCACCTTTTGATTACAAAAAAGGAGATAACTTGAGATCACTTCTTTTCATGAGATTCAGTTCTTCCTCACAAACCTTTGTGAACGAAGCCATTGGGAGGGGCAGGATTTCTTTCTTTTGTACATCTGTGGCCATTCCAAGGGTGACTGATATTTCAAATGACAGTTTTTAATTTTCATCCAAAGTTTTCTCCTGGTGTACTCTTGATATACCCTGAAAAGTTTTGCTATAGATCAAATTGTGTATGTAAAGATTTGTTTTCTGACTACTTTTCCTATGGAATTCATCCTTTTTTTTTCTTAAATGTTAGACATTTCCAATTGTGATATAAAATCTTCATCTCCTCGCTCCAGCCCATGATTCCACTCCTTTATTTAACCAACCCTCCTCTAACTTGCTCTATACTATAGCTATGTATTGCATATTGCTTCATTTCTCAATCCTAAGATGAGTATGCTCGGCCTGGGTGCGATTTAAAAAATAATTCCAGTCTTTCATCATGGCGTTGTTTCAAACCAATATTCAAACTGAACAATGACAGCATTTTACAAGAGCCTTTTGTATTAAAATGCTTTGCTCTCCCTAATGGATCAATCAATATCAATACCAATAAGTATCGTATAAAGATAACAATCTGATTTGTGTGTTAATTCTATACATACATAAGGAGAAACCTCTTAATGATTTTGTAACCAATCAGGATTTTACTTGGAAGGGCTCTCTGCTCAATGGAAAATTGTTTTAACTTTCAGGGGCCTTGCTAAAACTAAAAGCAAATGTAAACAAATTCATGAAAGTGTCAGTCATTTTGTGTGTTAAATTTTCAATTTTCTTGTCTCAGTACAGAAATAACCCCTTTTTTACTGTTATGGTACTGGATATAGCTAAATGACTTACATTCTGATTCTGTAGCTAGAAGCAGATTTTTTTGTCTTATCTTTTACATTTTTGTATTTTCATAGAGGTCAATTTTTCAGCATTTTTAAACAAAACTATTACAAGGACATGTTTGGGATAGTCATGCAACAAAGTCAACTATTAGGATTGAAATTATCTAATTTTATTGATTCCTTCAGTCACTCAATCAACTAAAATCAGTACAGATTGATCTAACCACAGATTTGACGAGACACCCTGAGACTTTGTGACTAAATATATGTTGTTCTCAGCTTTTTCAATATTTTTTTTACACTTTTTTTTCTTTATAGATCATTTGATTTCTATTTGTCGCCGACTTAGATTGCTCCTTTCAACAATTCTTATGGTGTCTCAAAATCAATTTTGCTTTCACCTGCTTATTATAGTCCATTCCACAGAAAAAGAAAACAGTGTTTTTTTCTGAATAACTTTTTTTTTGTTCCTGACTGATCGTTTCCATATTTTGCATTGTCAACAAAACAAAGTTGTCTTAAATGAACATAAATTTTCACTCAGATCTCTTATTTCTAAATATTGTTTTTACGTACTAAAAAATAGGCAATTTTCATCTATCGTCATTGTAAAATCATTTCAGTAAAACTCAACAAACATCACAAATTTGTGACATTCATCGGCAATAATAAGAGGTGGTTTGTAGTGAAGAAAAATTATTTTGACACCATCAATCTTCACCAAAAAAATTATTGTAAATGTTCTAGTACATCGCACCTCTTGGTGCGTAAAATGCAAAGATAAAGAAGAAACCAGGTTTAAAAAGTTAACAGATGTTGCTCAAATTTGGAATTGGACAAAATGACTTTGAGCTGCCTGCAAACTTTCAAAAGAAAGTTATTCAAGGGCATTAAAACTATTCAGAAAAAATACTGTTTTGTTTTGGTGGAACAGACTTTAACGAGGAACATTGACAGATTTTCTTTTAGTTTACACAGCTAACTTTGGTTGATGTAGTGAGCTCAAGTAAAGCGTCAACATTCACAGGACAAGACCCTCTCTCCTTTGAGTTGGAGGTGAAGGATGTGATTGTTTGACCGAGTAGAATGCTACCAGCAGAGTGGTGTTGTCTCACAGGAGTTTCTAGCGCGTCTTTTTGACAATTTGAAAATTTATCAACCATTTGTAAATTATCCAAGCGTACAAAAAGACTCAGCAAAACTCCTGCAAGGCAACTCTACCCTGTTAGTGGCAAATTAAGACAACAGGGGTTTGCAAACTTTCTTTATTTAGAAAAAAAAATCACAGGATTAGTTTACTGGGCACTTCATTCAAGGTGTTTCCGTGGCATCAACAAAAGAGGTTTACATTATTTACTGCCTATTTAAATTTACTGATATTTTACGGACTTTGGTCATCAACTTTATGGGGTAGATATTTCACTTTCACATCTATTCCAGTCAGTTTTTTTCTTTGCTCATCCATTATGAAATAACACTGAATGCATACATTATATTTTCTGATCTTTTCCCTCTTCAATGCTGTACCATGAAAATGGTCGGGCAAATTAAAGGGGAACTTTGTCATGTGAGCTCCTTATCTTGAGGCAAATTTTCAACCTGATTGGGCTGTGATTCAACAAAAATTTTGAATTCAAAGGAAATGAAGTGATGCACAATGAAATTTAAGAAACTATCCAATCCAATGATTCTGAAGATGTAACAGCCATAACCCTTTGTTGCCCTTCACATGAACTTTCAGCAAACTTGTTCAAGTTGGTGTTGATGATTTTGTAACTGAAAATTTCTTGACATAATCAGTTTTTGAAATGAATAAGTGTATCCAGAATAACAAGAGATTTATAACTTTTGCAACTTTTTAAAAACACAAGAGGCATACCTTGCTTTGTCTTCTTTTGTCTTAACCAAAAATGATAAAAGTATCAACAATGATGGATTTCAGAACAGAATTCCAGGAAAATGGAACAATCAAGTGATAATTGAATCAAATATGTGTGTGTTCTGTGGCATAAATTAAAGCGGCACCTGAAAGTCCTGACGGACAGCAATGGGTTAGTTGGGCGATCCTATTGACTCCTGGGTTGAGGGTCTTGTTTGGGGGTTTGCTTCTTCTTCTTTTTTTTTAGAGGAAAGGTTGTTCTTAAGTTTTATGAGAAAATATTTTTTTTTTTAATGATGCAAAAGACTGCATTGTTGATGCTTGTAATAAATCATTTCTCTCAGAGTGAACAAATTGTTTTCTTTTTTTTCTTCCGACTTCTTGGTTTTCCTTGTGTTCTTTTGAAAAGGAAAAAGTTGTTTTTGTGTCCCGTGTTAACTATACACTTCTGTTTGATGTCAACTTTTTTATTTCTAATATTGGTTTTTGTTTATGGTTGGTTTTAAGGCATCCCCCCCCCCCCCCCCCCCCCCCTTGGTGGGCTCTTCAACTTCTATTTCTTTCTTTTACTTTTACACTGAAGCTATTGTCTTACTTTTCCCCCTTTTCTGTGATGTCCTGTTTTTGTTGTCTTGTTTGTAAATTAATGCTCATCCCTTATTTCTTGCCTTTTGATACATGACTGCAGGGTCACAAGTTAAACGTGGTCTGTCCACTGAGGAATTGAGGTTGGAGGCGTCCTTGGTACCTCTTCTACTTCTGTTTCTTTTCTTTTATA
>JBCIKM010201068.1:0-12768 GCA_039654465.1 Melibe viridis | reverse complement strand
TACTTAGGACCAGGGAGTGGCTTCCGACCAGAAAAAACGGCCAGTCATTTTTACTTTTCATGGGACTCGAACCCGCGGCTCTTTGGATTTCAGAGGTTTCTGTACCTCTAAGCCACTAAGGAGTGATAACCGATCAGAATTGACCGGAAAAATTTTTCGCCGTTCATGGGATTCGAACCCGGACCTTTCACTTTAGAGGCGAGCACCGTACCTCTCTCCCACAATCTCTATTATTTCTGTAATACAGCGTGGAGTGTAAAGCAGGCTGACACAGACACTGGCATGAACACACAAAGGCGATGGATGAAAGAAATTTCAATCATTATAAGAGAAAAAGCATGTTTGCCATAGTCTTAAAAAATAAATTGGTATGAAAATCATCGGCATTGATGGCAAAGTTGGCTTACATGTTGATTCCAGGCGGAACAAGTTGAAGTTGCGGAGCAGATAGTCGTGGAGGGTCAGGAACTGCAGGTTGAGCTTTGGGAGTGCCAGGCAGCCTGAAAGGAAGGCAGTATTGTATGGCTGAGGTAATGGTGGTTGTAGTAGAACAAAATCACAGGCAATAAGCTTGTGTAAGGAACACTGTACATAACAAAGACAGCCATGTCTATACAGCATGTGTAACAAAAGGACAGTCAGGTTACATATTCAATCACATACATCAATGTGTAGACAGGGTGAGAGGCTGGTCAAGGGAGAAACAAAAACAAGGAAGCTTCAATAGAGTGAGCAGTGAGACAAAGACTGTCAAAGCTATATATTAGCCACTCACACTCTTCTATCATTTAAGCATTAGAACTCAAACAGCACGTTTGTATTGGTGTATCCGTTTCCAACGAAGCTTCACGCTTATCACATCTGGTAGAGAAGAAACACAAATCCTCTGGTTGCTGTAGACAATTTTGATGTCTCTTTCCCAAACACTATTGCAGGCTGCAAATGTCACATTTGCATTGGGGGTCTGTCCAGCAAGCTATGATGAAATCAGCTGACAATTCTTCTAGGCTGCAATAGTGGACAGCCTCGAATCAGCAACAGAAGCAAAGAATGATAAATTGCCGACATTTAACCTCTTTATTCTTGATCTCATATCAATGTTGGTAAATTTTACCAATACTGATGACAGGGTCTGTTTCTCAAACAGCCAAACTGAGGAGCCATGGTTACACAATTCCATATCAACTAAAGCTACAGCTGCAGCCATGGCTGTAGGCTCCTCTCATGATAATACCCACAAACTGATAGGGTATTACAAAGTCTTCAACTTGAAAATAAAACAAAATGTTTTAGAGACCAAAATAAATCAATTTTGAGAGAAAATGCTAATTTGAAACCATTTTTTTTTTTACCTTCTCCTGAGAAGAACTCTGAGGGAACCACGTTTTCATCCCAGATAACCTCCTCAGTGGGATAAAGGGGCATCTCGTTGATGGCCTCTGACTGCGACTGCTTCTTCTCATGCTTCCAGACCTGTCATAGAATTATTTATCACATGTAGTAAATACCATAAGTGCGGGAGGTAAATAGCTCATCAAAATACATTCTGAACCTGAACATGCCATTTCATTATATTCCAAAGACACCAAAATTGAAAAGAGAAATTGTTCACCTATCAGGGATTTTGATCATAATATAAAGGGGCTCAACCTTTGACCTTGGTTTCCTCCATTTTTCACTTTCTCAATTTTCATCCTTTATATACCCTTGAATGTCCACAACTCTGGTTCTAATCAAGATATTTGAGTAATTCAATAATACAAAATGACCAAGAAAGACCCCTTGACAAGAATCTGCACCAAAATAAACTCTGGCTATGTGGCTGAATCTCTCAGTCAAGATCTCATTTATACAAGAAACAGCCTCTCTGTCAAAAGATGCAAACACTTTTATTTCCTGACACTTGTGGTGACATTTAAAAAGTTAAAATATTCTCATCGACACCAACTAAGGAAATCCTTCCTTTCTATTTCACAGAAAAAAGAAGAAAATTATCGAAATATGAAGTTCACACATTCTTATGTCATCATAGAGTATTCACCAGCAGCTGCAGCAAGAATTCCTTTGAAAAGGATGAGATGTTCTCCTCCAGGGTCGGCAGGTAGTTCAGGTGGAAGCCAATCTTGTGAAGATCCTCAGAGCTGAATGGAAGGAACACACAAAGCAATGACGGTTATTCAGTTTTCTTTAAATAGTCAGAAAAAAATTAACTTCAAGCAGACCTAAGATGTAGTCTTAATGAAAAAAGCAAACAAACAACACATCCTGTTGCAGATAGACAATGAACAACACACTGCTGTCATGGGGATAAAGGAGGATGGAGAAAGCAATTACCTTACTTCTCAACTAACTGGAAAAGAATTTACTTCAAAGTGTTTTAAACATAGGACATAGAGACCAAGAACATGTAGTATGTCTTCTTTGGTCGAGCAAAGTAAAAAAAATCAGAGAGAATTACAAAAGATAAGACCTCCATGTCTAGAAACTAACCTCAGTGGGTCAAAATATGAAAGAAGGGCTTTCTTTGAGTCGATGGAAGCCACGTTTTTAATGGTGAAATCCTGCATGTGTGGGAAATGCTTGAATATGACAGTCTGAAACAAACAAGAAATTCAAGTGATAAAATCAATCAAACCTAAAAAAAACAACAACAAAAACAGAATGATAATCTTATTTGACTATATACAGATAAACGTTGGCAAGGGTGACTAAGATGAATGCTTCAAGCTTATCATGACAGTGAAACACTCCTTTAAAATTAGTGAATTCTTTAAAATGAAAAAGTCTGCCATTCCAACATTTCCAATGGAAGGTGTCCTGTCATAATGATTATATGCCTAGTTAAACTTCCCCTCTGTTTTGAAAGAATGTACCCAACACCCAGATCATCCCTTACTTCAGCATTTCAATCAGGGCAGATGGATTCATCGAGGTTCCAAGCACAAATGGAACTGGCAGACTAAACCTGGAGCACTTCAAAATTCACTACAAACAGGATGAATTGACTTTACCTGCAGATCATTGATGCGGTTGTAATGCAGATTTATCCGTGCGTGCATCGTGAGGGCTTCACCGCTGACTTCATCAATCTCAAACAGGACGTACGACTCCAGCATCAGAAGCAGCTGAAACAGAATTCACAGGAAGTGCCCAAACTTCTTTCACAAGCCACCTTGCAGTCCAATTTTTCCCAGATTTTTTATCCTCAGTTTCCCTGACAATATTCCTCTGTCCAACTTCTTCTTCAACCAGAAAATAGTTTGAAACTTTAAGAAAAGGACTAAAATGTAACTTTCTGATAAACCTTGCATGACCAAACTTTGTGGTGCTGACCCCAGAGGAGCAATTAGGTATCCTAAAACCCTTTGATACTAAATCAATGATGGAGAAACTCAGCAATGCTTTTTTAACTAAAACACAAATGACAAAATATACACTTATATTTCTTAAATGAGAGCTTTGAAAAAGAGCGATGCTATTTCTTAAAATTTGGAGAGAAAAAATTTCTATTGACATATAGCATTTATGAACCTTTTTGCATATAACATTCAAACAACAGATGAGTTCATTACAGTGATATTAGACCAACCCAGGATTACCTGCTGAAACAGTTTCCCCTCGGGCATCGCAGACAGATTTGACAGTTTGCAGTGAACAACCACGTGTTTGTCATCGATTACAGCATGCACAAATCGCCGGGTTGGCAGTTGCGCCTCGAGGTCAATCAACAGCTCCAAGAAACGCTCACAGTACTGAACTTTGTTAGCGTCAGAATGACCTGGTGAAAAAAAACATTGGAATCTCCTCACTTTAAAAACAAACAGTTAAGACAACAACACAATAACTCCTGAGACAACATGGCTGACACCTTTTGACCCTGGACTCTGTCCTGAGAATAATCTGAAACTTGTCTTTGCTTTATGATGGATTCAAACCCAACTGAGCGCAGGGATATAGGGACTCCAAGAACAAAAACAATTTGATTGTTCATTGATAATTTTTCTCTTGCCTAAAACATGGAATCATCACAAGCCAGACCTCCAAGGACCCAATCAGGAAACCCCATTAGGTATTTTACACACCATGTCCCAGTCAATACCAAACACACACATTGACACACATCTCTATAACACTGGAAGAACATAAATAGTGACAACATAGTCAAACCTTTTGGTTGGATTGAGTTGAGAATTTTGTAGAATTTGTCAATGAGCTTGAAGAGAAACTCCCTCTCAAATTGTACACAGGACAATTCCTCAACAGACAGTTTGGAATCTCTCTTCCTGATTGCATTGTAGAATTTCCTATACTTTGGGCTGGCCTTGAATAAAACTTCTCGATGACCCTGGCAGAGAAAATCACATGGAATCGTGAGAGAGGGCAATGAAATCTCTAATCACTACACAGATTCCATTTATGGATCAAATAGAGTCATAGCAATGACAACAATATTTCACATCATACTGGAAGTAATGAACAGTTGCCACTAACGATAAATGAGCACAGTCAGACTTTTCAGATTTTGGAGCAAACTTTGTTTGAGCTTTCATTTTGGACCAGGAGGTCCAATGAACAAAAAGAGATGTGTACAGTGACTATTCTACCCGTTACATCTATGTGCTTGTGTCGTCCATTCAGCAGCCCCACAGGAAATGACCCCCACACAGTGTTAATGCCCATGGGTGGCAGCCTTAAATCTCTGATGAAAAAAACAAAATCTTTACTTCTACACTTTCCTAAATTGATCAAAATAAAATGAACCAAAATGTTGATGTAGTGTTGGTTTTAAGGCAGGACAAGACTAGAGGGTCATAGAGGCACCCAACAACAACGACAATGCTGATTGGCAGCCAGACTGGTGTACTCACATCCAGTAGGTTGGTCCAGGAAGGCAGGGACACCAGCCGCTGTACTCTGTCCCGGATGATGTCCACCTCCTGCAATTTAATTAAGGTTAAAAACACAATCATATCCTTTGTCAAATGATCCAGATATCCCTGCTTTGACCGGTTTCCGCTAGAAAATTTATTACAAGAATGGATTTAAATTGGAATTAAAACCCACCGACTTCGAGATGAGTGGCATAAAAAAATGAGAAATTATTTATCTGAAACTTGCATAACAAATAAAATTATTTATATAAATGATACCAACCAAACTGTTGAAGCAGTGAATCAAAAAGACGAGCAGGACAACAGATTCTTTGTAGGACAGCAAGGTTGAGCTCAGGCACAACTCCAAGACGTGCTTGAAGAAATGTGGGAAGTTGCCAGGTTCTTTCTTGAAGCACTGGCAAAATATTGGACAATGAAAACGTTACCCTGTGGGATCCAATGACAAGAAATTAACACTGAACACTTCAACTGTCCTTTTTGTCTGATTCGAGTCTTTCAGCACTTTCTACTGCCCATCCTAAGTCATATCAGCACCCACAATGCGATTCATTAGAAAAGCAAAAATACACACACAGTACCAGAGGCATGACCTAGAGAGGTGATTACAAAGAAGAAAAATCCTCACCCAGGAGGAGCACAGACAGGTCAGTGAGGCAAATCTCACACGATCACAATATGCACACAATGCTATGGTCACACAAGGACAATCACATGAACAAATATTCAATATTCAATTCCTCATTTCAATACTAATGTTGAGCACCAGAAATCTGCAGGTGTTTGATCTTTAACTGTGAGCAAAGTTTGACCCTTACCTCCCAAGCAGGGACTCGCTCTCTGAACTTCTCATTGATGATGGCAGCGATGGAGAGGATGTGAGGGCGCGAGATCTTTGGGAAACAGGGAAAAGTGAAAGATGACATTTTTTAATACCAAACTTTTCAAAGGGCAGATGAAAGCAATATCACAAGCTGTTCTCCTGAGCACCCAAACCTGAAGTCAATACAATATAGAACATGTGATGTAGTTTGGCTTGGACAAAACTGCTTGATTTGGTTAGGTTAGGGCAGATGAGTTGTTACACAATCCAAACTGTGTAACTATTTTTTTTTTTTCAATACAAGGTATTCAAATTTTCTACATTTCTTTTCTATATTTTGTTACAGATTAATGAAAACATTTCAACACCAAAAAAACCCACAAAAAATCATCCAGTCACCCCCTTGTCTAATAGATTCATCATTTCATTAAATTATCATGGAAGAAAAATATTCATTTATTAATTACATCAAATGCGAACAAACTAGTTTCAAAAGTTACAGAAAAACAGTGCAAACCTGATCTTTCCTGTAATGCGGCCACAAATAATTCTCCAAATAGCGACTGAACTCAAGCAGCATAATTCTTTTTGTGGCAAAACTGAAACAAAAAACAATCAGCATCAGTTCAAAGGGCAAGCCATGACAATGCCTTAATCTGAAGCAAAATTTTCCAAAACCTATAAAATCGATCAGTTTAAGAAAAGCAAGAGCTCCCTGTTTTTTTTCCCCTAGGTTTCAAAGGCTGGATAGAAAGACAGCATTTTACCAGATAGTATGATACACAGACTCATGAGGGGATTCTTTACTTATTTCTAGGGCCAGTAAAACAATTTCTAAGACTCGAGAGAGTAAGGTCAATCCTTCAAATCCTCCAGGAAATTTCATATTTATAGAGTGAGAAAACTGAGACGTCAACCCACAAAAAAAGTACAGATATGAAAAGAAAAAAAACAACTTGATCTCTTTAGTCAAAGATGTCTTTTTAATTACGACAGTATGAAAATAGAAAAGCTGTATTTCTAAGTTGAAAACCTACTTTGAGTCAACAAGCTCCTTCTTGTATATTTCATCCACAATCTGAAATTTGGAAAGAAAGTGAAATGCATTCAACTAAAACCAAACCACGAGTAGGGTTACAAAATTTATTCAATGTACCTGAAATGTAATGTTGTGGCAGGCAAAATGCCTTTTAGTTTTAGAAAATGTTGGAGTTCAGGATTCAGCCTGAGGAACATTACAACAAGTTAACACACACATACTAACAAAACTGAATCTTAACAGTGACCAAAAATCAAAGAGCACATCATAACATATATGGCTGAACATTACAACAGTGCACATCAAATAAAAGCGTAATAAAAGACAAATCAAGCCAATGATAAGGAAACATCAAAGCTGTAAACATTGCTGTAAAAACTTTATGTAAGAAACTAAAATGAAATAATCCCTTGAAATTAGTAATTAGTAAAAATAAAATGAAGTAATTGGAAGAAATAAAATAAATTAACGAGTAAAAATAACATGAAGCAATTTGTAGAAATAAAATATATTAATTGGTAAAAATAATGTGAAGTGATTTGTAGAAATGAAATATATTAATTGGTAAAAATAATGTGAAGTGATTTGTAGAAATAAAATAAAACAATTGGAAAAAACAATATGAAGTGATTGAGGGCTGTTCAATTATAACCTTAAACCTATTTTGGGACTTAACCCCCCCAGTTCTTACACTAATCTCACATTTGCAAGATCCCCTCCGTAGATCAAAAAATGTGTATGAATAGTAAAATGACAATAGTATATTGCCTATCTGGTTTTTCATCTCACAGTGAGTGTAATATTTCATTTGGCCAAGTCCTTCGCCTATCCTACACTATTCTTACATGCACCAAAGAACCCCCCCATTTTCCGAGGAGTAAGATTATATTTGAACTTGGAATTAATAATTTTAAAATATAAATCTCAGCTTGTCCAGTGGAGAAAATCAAAATATATTGCAGACAATCGACCAGAATGAAACAAATCACTGCCCCATTTACAGTTCAAATAAAAAGTATATGGAAGAACTAGGGAGGTAACGAAGCAATGAAATGTTCAGCAACTTCTCATGACCTTCAACAAGGGTCTCCCCGACAACATGAGACAGCCCTAAAAATTACCACTGAAAGAACTCAACATGATGCCTGGCCTGAGATTAAAGTAGTTGCCAAACACATACTTTTCAATCAAACTTCTTTATAAAGTTTGCAAAAAGTAGTTGAATCGTAACTTTTCCAATTGAACTAAACTTAGTGTTACAGAATTTTAATCCTTCAAATTGGAGACATTTTTGGGGACCAACCTGAATTCAGAGATGGGAAGTAACTGTGTAAAAAAATCAGCAAACTATGACTAAAACCATCAATGGTGATATTTTTAACATAATTCTTCAAAACAAGCAATGATATTCAATCAGCTGTTCCTGAAAAAAGCCGCAAATGCTGAAAAATCAACAGCATCCCCATCCATGTGAATCGCCTGAGTCAAATAATGAAGAAGTCAATTGGTCAAATAAATTTCAAAGGTATTTTGCCAAACTGCAGAAAAATATGCCATTATGTCCTATGGTTAAAATACAATGATTTTACCTGATGCTTGAAAGGTACCCCTTTTGCTCTTGCATCAGAACTCCAATGCTCAAAAGCCAACTGAAAAAAAGATTTTGACACAGTATAAAGTGAGCCTCTGAGCCAACTATCACTTCTATTCATTCATTTTAGCCTTCAAACAAAATCATTACCGTTATAACAACGCATATTATCATAATCCATTCTTATCATTATTAATTAAACACCCATCTGTCTGTTTTCTATCTATTTGTATTGTTTAGAGTAGCAACTTAGAAAAAAATATCCAATTTAAGTCCTTTTTGTAACTTGGAATACTTGAGCCTGACAAAAGCAATTCTGAGCATTACTTGACTGCAATATAAACTGTCAGCCCAACGATGAGAAAAAAAAAGAGTAATCATAAAATACAATTAAATTACAATAAAGACCTCTATATGAAAATTCAGACATAGGGATAGAAGAATAAGAAATTTATTTTTGAAACCTGTGTAATTCTGTCCTCTTGAATTTGATCCACGGTCAAACCTCTTGATTTTTTTGCTGCACTTTTAGCCCCATGCTCTTGAGCTGGCTCTTGCTTCACTACCGACTTTTCCATAATGAAGCAGATTAAGATGAATCACTTCCCTGGGTTCTTGAAAATCTTCAAAGCAGACCTGACGAAATTAAAAAAAATGTTCAAAAACTAAACTTAATCTTACTCTAACAGAATAAAGCATTAGCTGACAAATCAAAATTAATTCTGATCCTGCCAATTATTCTCAGCACAGCAGAGTCAGTCAATTGAATGGGAAGAATGTAGAAACACAACCTGAAAAACCATCATAGCTAAGGGGCTTCAGAACAGAGAAAAGAACCCTTTCATTTTCAGAGTAAGCATAGTTCATATCCTGATGCACTCTCGTGATTGATGTCACATAAAAATAAACACAAGATTATCAATATGTATATGCAAGAGATAGACAGGATGCATTGTTTCATACATCATTTCATTGCTTGAACACCACACCAAAACAGGCATTTCTGATCATCACTGTCACCCCCCCCCCCCCCCTATAACATACAGTCATTTCCTAAAGTAAGTTCAGGTCCTTTCTTCCCGTTTTAAAAGAATAATAGACAATCGAACCAAATCAGGATATATCATCTGAAAGGCTAGGAATTTTTCTTTTGAATGAGCATTGATCTATCTAATGCCCTTAAGGTGTGACCGCTAAAATGCAACAGAAAAGCACTTGAAAATTGTCTGATTGTAACTCTTTTACAAAAAAAATAAGCTCCCAATTAAAAGTTGTTTTCAAACAATGCATATCAATGGGAACAATAGGAAATTCTTTTTCAATTGATATCCTTTTACTTACTAAAGCAAAAACTCTTGATACAGGAGTTATAACCTTTTGAAATTGGCCTACAAACAGCAAGCTCTGCAAAACGCGCCATTCTGTGCACTTACCGTAGTACTGTGTCCCACTGCACAAAGCAGAAGTAATGGCAGGGACCAGACACCTTGAATCAAAGTTTGTGAACATAGATGTATGAATACGGTGTTGGGAGGAGGACAAGACGGAGACATAGAGAAAGGTAAATGAAAGTAGAAAATAAATTAACTCTTTCCATGCCAAGGGTTTTTCCCGGTTGCACTGTGGGGTTTTTCGAGTGCGGTAAGACCCCAATTGTGTCCTATGAAAAATATACCTTACATTAAGAGTTATGAGAAAAAGTGTATCATATCATATACCATTTTAAAGAGAAATAAATGGAGTATCTTTTCAATGTAGTTGGAATTAGAGTTAGGCGGGAAAAAATAGGTATTTGAAACGTGTGAATGGTCTGTAAAAGAAAAGTGCTCTACTTTTCGTCACAATGCGTATCATACTCATCAATAGATTTTCAATATCCATAGACCAACACACTCTCAGCCTCATAGAATCCATTCAAAATTTATTTATGATCGTGCATACCAAATTTTATGAAGAAATAACAATTTGGAACAAAAATATGATCAATAATGTGAGGTGGGGTAGGTTACGGAACTTCGATAAAAATGAGGAAATTGGAGCCGATGATGAAAAAGCTGAATCTGCACAGATTTCATCGACAGAACTGTCTAAACTTGTTTTGACCTCAGAATAATCATTATTTATTCGATTAAAAGCTCAATCACACGACTAAATTTGATAAATAATATATATTTGTGCATTGCAAACTAGGTGCAACTCAATCGTTGGCAGCCATTTTGTAGCTTCTAATAGCAACGGACGGTAAACCGAATGAAACTCGACTTATTTTTCTCATTTAAACCACTAATATTTCTCTATCGGGCGTAAGATGCTCTCAAAACAAAGCAAAGACACTCTTCTTTGTGAAGACACAAAAGTTACTTTTATATAGTTACTCTAAAAACTGTGAGCTTCGATTCAATGGAACAAACCTGCATGGCGCAGTGTGCGTCAGTTGGTGTGCAACTGATGTCGCGATGGCGCAGTGTGCGTCAGTTGGCACGGAAAGAGTTAAATAAAAATTTTCTAAAAAAATCTACATTAAAGGAATCTGTTCCCCGCCATTACTTCTGTGTTTCACGCCAATATTACCAAAGCAACTATGTTTTCGCTGTTGTCATTTCCATTTCCTTGTGTGGGCACCGCCCATTTGTGTGCCAAAGAAAGGTTTAAATAATTTAAATTATCTCAATGATCAGGCAGCCTCAGTAGTGTAATGGTCAGCACACTGGACCAGCAATCCAGAGATTGTGGTATGAGTCCCGGCTATGGAGGTTGAATTTTTTTAGACAATTTGTTATTTCCTTTATTTATTTACCTTTCTCTTTGGCTTCCTCTTTGTCCTCCTCCCAAAACCGTATTCATACAACTATTTTCACTGCACAAAGCAGGAATTTCTCAAAACTTCATAAGTGAAGAAAAGAGTATTGCAACCCTCAACTGGCCCGCAGCAAGTCCAGATTTGAATCACATTGAGAATTTGTGGAGTCTAATGAAAAGAAAGTTGATATGAACTTGAATGCAACTCGGGTGCTTTATTTTTCACTCTCACCAAAAAAAAAATAAAATAAGTAGGTATAATAAGAAAAGATTCCTGAAGATGTTATATATCCAATTTAGCATTATCGATCGAAAAAGATTGACAGTACAAAGGAAGGCCAAGAGAGCCAGTCAATGTCATGATGACAATGCTGCATGAATAAAAAGTATAAACACAAGTGTTTCAATGTTAAAATTTTGCGATCAGACAATTTTCAAGTGCTTTTAAGGTACTTTGTAATTGTCGCCCTTTTAAATCCCTACTGATAAACCAGAACTCATTCAAACAGAAAATTCCCAGGCTTTCAAATGATACATCGTGGTTGGCATCTTTTCTTATATTTTTCTTATAAGAACACAACGAACCTGAACTTACTTTTGGAAATGACTGTATATATGCCACGCTGACCCTGATATATCATTCCATTCAAGCTAAAGATCATTTATGAAAAAGCCCATTCTTTTTTTTAAAGTCTTATTTGCTTAAAGGTACAGCCATAAAGTTGATAAATCATAGGAGAAATTACCATAAAAACAACGATGTGTGTTCGTCCAATTCGTTTTCATAGAAAATTTAGATGGTGTCATATTTACATATGTATTTCGACACTCCAGTTTTGTTCGACACCCATCAATACATTCACAGAGACCACATTAACAGAAAACAGTTTGTAGACCAATATTCCAGGGCTGTCGAAATTTACCCGGTCCAGGATCCAATCGTTCCATAGACATTTCGCTGAGTTCATATGTATTTTATAATTATGCGTAAAATAATATCATCATCATCATCATCATCATCATCATCATCATCATCATTATTATTATCATCATCATTTTTATTATTATGAAGATGATGAGGAGGAAGGGGAGGAGGAAGAGGATGAAGAGGGGGAGGGGAAGGGGGAGAAGAAGAAGAAGAAGAAGAAGCATCTTACATACTTAAAATTCAGTGCACAAAGAGCTACAAGCATTGATTGAGGCTTTGTTTCCGAGAGACTTCAGGCTACCAGTAGCAACCAACTCTATAATAAATTTAGGATGGGATCACATAAGGACGCGCCGCCGCTCACTCAGTGAGGTCAGCAAGGCTGGACAACTGAAGTAAGAGGGGCCTGGTCATACCGATGCTCAAGTGAGGGAAGGGTCGGATTTGAATGTGTGCGTATGAGGCCCACCTCACATCACAGGAGTCTACCCTAAGCCAGACTTCAGCAAGGCCTACTACAAGTCAACTTCCAGTCAGTCTTGACTTCAGTCGACGTGGACACGCGTCACGAGTCTTTAGTCATGTCACATAACCCACTCCTCGCACATGTGACAACACATGTGGGACCCCCATACTAAAAAACAGATAGATGAATTAGAAAAGGTCCAAAAAAATGCAGCACGCTTTATAACAAAC
>JBCIKM010200957.1:0-12770 GCA_039654465.1 Melibe viridis | reverse complement strand
GAGAGAGAGAGAGAGAGAGAGAGAGAGAGAGAGAGAGAGAGAGAGAGAGAGAGAGAGAGAGAGAGAGATAAATAGAACATCTGTGGGCCCAACCAACCTTCCTTAATTGAAATAATGGTGGGGAGCAGACACCTTGAATCGAAGGTTGCGGAAATAACTGCATAAGTGCGGTCGTGGAGGTCGATTTTTTTTTTTATAACACGTGACAGCAGATTACCTACCAACCTAATTTTGAATATTGAACTTCTACATATCTCGTGATGAATGTGAAGATAAAAAAAAAAATGACAAAAATTCCTACTCTCGGATGTTTAAGTTTATTTGGGGTATTAGATCAAGTGTCCGGCTTTCTATTTTTCTCCAACCGAAACAAACAAAATGGCGACCTCCTTGTTGACACCAATGGACCAGCCTCTTAGCAATCCAGTCTATGTTGTCCCTTGGAAGTCGAGGTAATTACCTGTTACCTGTCAGCATCAAGTGTTTGTGGCAGAAATGTACGGTGCTCGTCTCTCAAGTAAAAGATCCCGGGTTCGAGACCCATGAAAGGCGAACATTTTTCCGGTCAATTCTGGTCGGTTGTGACTCCTTAGTGGCATTGACTTGTGAAAAGCAAAAATGACGGGCTATTTTTCTGTTTAGAAGCCACTCCCAGATCCTAAGTAGGGATCGAGCACATAGTCCTAAGGGAGACAGACAATAAATTAGGAGGTCCTTTGGAAATTGAAAGGAGTAAGGCGGCCGCTGTCCAGGCAAAATTCCAAATTAATCCCTACATGGGCATGGTACTTAACTGGTGAGGCATTGGACTTCCATGCTGAGGAGCCTGGGTGTGATCCCTGCCATCATCAGTGTGTAATGTCCTTGGGTAAGGCACTCAACCAAACCTACTTGATCTTATCGGAGCTGGATCTAAAGCTCTAAGGTCCCCATGGTTCAGACAACGTTGTTTCTCTTTCCAAAAAATTGTTACACGCCTAACCGGCCACTTGTCTTGTCATACGTGTTATATGTTTATTATCTACCAGGGATGTAAAATAATTGTAAAACACATGGAGCACTGGTGTGCCAGTGGATGTGCACATAGATATAAATGCTACCTATATTATTTTTTTTTGTGATGGTAGCTGACAATGTTGGACGTTGATGTTCTGAAATTAGAGAAATGAAAATGTCAGAAGGGTGGTTTTCTCCTAATATATTTACGCACAACAACCAAGGGCTGTCAAGCAGGCCTGCTTATGGAACACAAGTCGCCTTGTTTCTTGAATACAAGATGGGGGCAGTTAATAACAGAGCACTTTTTACAGCTGTCAGTGTAAGTGGAGGGAACTCTTTAAAAAATTGCAAAACGTAATCAGTGTGCTATTTTTATATTGAGTGAAGAAATAGTGAGTGTATTTACATTCTCGTTAACTTCTTTAAATCTTAAAATAGAGTGTATGGAAGACAGTTGAATTCAGGTGATTGTTACCACAGCGAATTTATATTATTTTTCTTGTGTGGGTGTGAGTGTGTGTGTGATTTTAAGCCGATTACAGGCTATAGTATACTGTGGCTTTACAGCAATTCTAATGTGCCTTGTAATTGTGTTGAAAATAGCTAGAATTTCTAATATTTCTTATTTGCAACCTTTGTTTTTTTTACAGAAAAGAGTTTCTCCAAGTATATTCTTACCTCTTTAGTGAAGATGAATCACTCCAAATCAAAGCATTAAAAAGAATTGCAACCTGGAGGTCAAGGTAATTTAATCTATGTGCTTTTCAAATTCAAGTTGATGTGTAGTTTATTTCTCTAAGCTGTGATATTCACTTGCCAACTATCAATTTGATTGATTTTATCAATAATAGCAAATATGTATTGATCTTCACTTGTTGAAATTAAGCCCTATATATTAAAGTGATTTTTTGCAGACTGTGCAGTCATAGATCATATATATATTGAATTATATCTACAAGTTTCCTTGTCTTCTCCTTCCAGTCTTTCTCCTTAATTTTATCAGTCTGCTTTCTTCCTTCTCTTTTCGTTCTTCTTACATTTTGAGGATTTTTAAGAAAGTGTCAAGTGTGACCGATATGACACCCTGTATCTTATTTTTTTTTTATCATGCCCCTCATGCTGCTGTTTTTTTCCTCTTATTTTCTTATTATCTCTCTTGTAGAGTTGGAACCAAGCTCTCTGTGGCCATTGGGAATACAGCTGCTCTCCTTGAAAACATCATCTATCACAATGAAGCAGTGAGAGAAGAGCAAGTTGATGAAAGGGAAAGCTTTCTTCGATCGGGCTATAGCCTTGCCCTTGTCAGGTTGGTTTGAAATGCCATGTATTTAAAAAATACACTTCACAATAAATTAAAAAATGTTACTAATTTACCTCAATAGTGGTAATTTTAATTTATTCATTGTTTCATTGTTGGTTTCTCTTCTTGTGGCTGTTTTGGGTTTTTGTTTTGTAATTTGGAATGATTATGATCCCCTCATTCCATGCAGTCAATCCCCTTCCTACCTCTTCCAATGGAAGAGCTGCTCCGATTAAGCACATAATAGTAAATTCTATAAGCAAAGGAAAATCTCCTCTTTTTTTTATTCAAAGGAGGATCTGTATTAATAATGGGAACCATTTAACAATTGAAGAAAGCTGGTGGGGGTGGGGGAGGGTTATCATATGTATTCTATATTCTTATGCTCATTGAGATATAATTTGCGAGAGAGAGAAAACACATCGAAATAAAAACACCCATCAATATATATGACTTTTGTGTGTGGGTGTGTGTGGGTGGGTGTGTGTGTTGTTATTGGTATCAGACACTGTGCCTGACCAAAAGCATGTCACTTGCTCTGGGCTAGTGTGACAAACTATCAATTTTATATCAAACTTTTTAATCTGAATATCAACTCTTAAAATCATGAATCATTGCAACTGAAGTTGTGTTGAAGCTACTTAAATCGGGAAACAATGGTTTCACTTTTTTTTTTTACAATGACAAGACCCACTGTGGAAGACTGGTACATAAACGTTTCATTCATAAAAGGCATTGTAGAAGTATTTCGAAAATTCCTGCATAATTTTTTTATTGAGACTTAGCCCTTGACAGTAGACCAGTGGCAGAACAGACAAGAAAACTTCAATGTCAACAGAAATGTGATACATTCTTCTCACATCATTTTTTAATACACAAGTCCAGATGACTTAAGAGTGATTTTTCGTCAAGCCTAAATTTATTTAACCTACTGAGCCCATGCAACAGCCAGAACTGATCAAATACATCCTTTAATCTGATAAAACCCTGCTGAAACTTTGATGTACCATTTTTATCATTTCCATCAGCAAAAAAACTTTGGTAATTGTGCATTATCATGGATCTTCTTTGGGTTTTGATAGGGAGTGAGGAAGAAATTTATTCTTTTTTTTTTTTTTTTTTTTTGCTTTCACAGGTTTGTCAACCACGTCACTGAAAGAGGGCAGAATAAGCCACTAGCTCAGCCTGTGCACACTGTGGCAAGCCAGGTATGAAGGACAAGCCAAAATGTGTCATGATTAGAAGAGGGAAGGGGTGCATTGAATTACATTCAAAGATTTGGTTTCACTTTTGTGTTTAAAAAAAAAATATTAATTGTCTCTAAAATCTAATAATGTTTCAGTTATAAATGAGAAGTGATGGTTACATTGAACACTTCTACCTAAATGGGTGCTATGATTGTGATATAATATAAACTAATTTTTTTTTTAATAATTTTTTTGCCTATTCATCTAGTTTGGGATTCCTGATTGGATTGTTCGTATCCGCCATGATGCTACTCACAATGCTTTGCCAAGCTTGGACATTTTGACCACAGCTGCTGCCTGGGCTTTCCAGTATTTGAAGGAAGAATTCTGGGAGTATCAGATGTTTGAGTCCTCAGGCCAAAAGAAGCCCATGAGACAGAGCATTGGAACCGCTTTCCGGAAGTTGACTCGTCAAACCCTCCATCAATTCCATGATTTACGTTTGAAGGTTTGTTAAGTTTTTTTCAACCCTTATTTATTCAGTTGAGTAAAATTTCCCATCTAGTTGATTTATCTTAAAGGTTCATTTGGACTATTCAGTAATCCATCATTAAAGTTAAACAGTTCTTTAAATTTTTTTATTTACCTTCCAAGAAAACTATCCTGATGCAGCTTTCTTAATTAGCCTCTTGATAAACAGAGTATAAATTGTTTTTTTTTTTGGTGATAACTTGTTGTGAATCAAATGTTTTGTCTTTCCACAGCATATGAGCACCGATATGGAGGAGACGAGTAAGAGTGAGATGTCTGCTACAGAATTAAAACTGAGAGAAGACTTAAAGGCAAACAGGTATTCTATGTTGCCAGGTTTCGACCACCATGTGCAAAATATGTTGAATTGACTCATACTTACCACCCATCTGTATTCACTAAAGGTGCTTCTTGGTGTGCACCATTGATGGTAGCTTCTCTTTAAATTTACACGAAACTTTCTGCATTGCAATTAAACCTTACACCAAAAGTTACTAAAGGTAAAGATCAAGAAACAAAGATTTGAATTGATGACATGACACCCTCAGATGTTCCATGACATAAATTTATCTTAGTGCTTTTCAACCTCTTTATTGCTAGAGCCAACTTAAATTATGACATTCAAGAGCCCACCTCCTCCACTTTTTCCTATTATTCACCCCTGGCTGAGACATTCCCAAACTACCCATAATTGAACAATACTGTAACCAGTTAACTAGGCTGACTCAGGGAGACTTAAATATTACAGCTTATGTGTGTAAGACCCATCAAAAATACGCAAGTTTTTATTAGCCATGAGAATCATTTAATACCTTGATCTATGGCAATTGTAACCAAGGAACTGCCTAATGTTGTTGATGTTAACCTTGTTATGCTAGAGTAGTGAAGTTCTGTGGGTAAAACCCCATTTCTAGCCATCTTTTAAACTGCAGGAGTAGTTCAGCCCGATTCACAAGGTGATGGGGAAGGGCTAGGTTGTCAGCTTGTTTACACCTGAGAATAACACACTACACATCCCATCACATCATCTGTATCTATTTTGATGCTTTAATCAATGAGATTTTACAAAATAAGTCACATGACCATGACAATGACCTCATTATACATCAAAAGGAATTGTTGGTTCTAGACCAATATTTGCAACTGGCTTTGATTTTGAGCTTTCTAGCTATTTTTTTTTTTTTCTGGGTATATCGGAAAACCAGTATTTCAGCTATGTGGTTTTATTTTGAGTTTGAAACGAAAAAGATAAGTAGATAAAAACAGTATCATTTTGAGTTCCATTCTTCCACCTTTCAGGTGATTTCAGGTTTGCTTATATGAAATGGAATTTAAAGGGAGTATTTTGTTGTTGAAGTGAACCACTAGTGACCTTAGCATGGAAAAACTGACCCACTGTAAGCTGTCAGTAAATTCTTATCATATGATGGCAAGCAAGCAACTGAAGAGTTAAGTCCAAACCCTGGTTTATATTGTGTTCATGTTTAGGGTTTTTTTTAGTACCCCTCTTTTGTTTGTTAATTTGTTTCAATTTCTTTTTGCTTCAACATTGATTGATTGAATTATCCTTCCAAATTTATGGGGAACCACCAAAGGCTTGAGTCTTGCATAGTACCAGCCAGGATAACCAGACTTGAATCCATTTTGACAGTGTTATAAAGTGCTCACCTGTTTGTTTGCATTTCATGATGTATCCCTGTATTTTGTTCATCTCTTTTCCCCCATAGGTTTGTCTTTGTCAACATCTTATTAGAAGACGGCCTCCTCATACCGACTGCCAAACAATTAGATGAACACTATGATGTTCTAGCAGAAGGTATTGTCCCTTTGCTTGCATAACTTTTACAAGACTTTTGCAATATCAAGAATAAAAATTTCCATGCACTATCTTCCATTCCTCTGCTTATCAAAGACTATTCACTGTATCCAAATATTGGGAATGGTTTTTGACAAGCCTGAGAAAGACAAAGATGGGTGAAAATTGTCCACAGAAACAAATGAACTCCCTCATTGCATCAATACGAAGGGAAAGAAAAAGATAAAAAGTTTAAAATGGGCTTATTTGGGATACCGTAAATCGGTTTGTTTTCTTTTGCTCATTCCAACAACAAAAATTTTGTTCTACTTGGACCAACCTGCTGAGAACACAGAGGTTGATGCTGGGGGTTGTCCCAAGCTTTCCCTTGGAACAGACCCTAAAAAATGCAATTTTCTTCTCTATTTGATTTATTTTTATAATTTTATGTTTGTTTTTTTCTCTCCGGTGCCGTTCAGACCTGATGAATCAACAGTTACCCTGCCTCCCACCTGGCCTGCGGGAGTTTTGGGATCCGGTCCTGATGATGCTCTTCAACACAGGGACCATCACTGTGTTTGCCAAACAAGCTATCTTCTCCCTGACAGAGGAGGACGAACTGAGGAACCATCTGCTGTCAGCATGGCTGGTCTTCCTTCTGTCCTATCAACCTAGTGAGTTGTAGACTTTGTTTATTCTTACAGTAGTATTGTATTCAGCCCAGTCTAGCTTCTCTCTTTTGATTTCCTCTCTCACTATCTATCTCTCTATCCATCCCACCCTCTTTCCTTCCCTACCTCCCTCCAATGAATATCATACTCTATATTAACCCCAAAGAGGCGTTGTCACCCATTGTCCCCTGCCTACAGTACAGTGGCCGCCAAAGTGTTGTGTACTATTTGTATACTCAGATTCAGGTCTTGAATGATTTTTAATCATGGGCACTTTGGAATTTCTCTGAGAAGCTGGGTTCATATTTTTCTCATTTATTGTTTACAGATCAAACAAACAGGTACAGTTGACCGATTATTGCCTGCCTTCATTTCTTGTGATTCAGAGATTTTCCCAGCTCCTGCTAAGGTTGTATGAAGGGAAATGGAAAACAAAACAAAAAGATCAAATAAATAACTACTGCAATTGGATTTTTACAAAATTCTTTTCAATTTTTACTCGCTGGTGTCTGAACGTGGTTAACTCTTTTTTTTTGGGGGGGGGCTCTAATTTAGGTAATTTATTGGAGCTTTGGTGAGCACCAAGCAATGAAATCAAGACTGCATTTGTTCAATTTATACTCTAGATTCTTCAGTTTTTTTTATTTTGAATTTAAAGAACTGAACTTGAATAGCTATTTAAGGCTTTGTATTTACATTGTAAAAAGATCTTTTTTATTTAAAAGAACACATGGTGGACTGATCTTCTGCTTGTCTTCATTTCTTGTGATCCAGTGTTTTTCATAGCTCCTTTGAGCTGGGTCCCGACACTGCTAAGGCAGTATGAAGAGAAAAGGATAACATAACAAAACAAAACAGAACAAAACAATTCATATTCTTTAAGAATATTTTAAAGTCTTGTAAAAACTGATTTTTTTTTTTTTTCAAGGTCCTGGCTGACACTAGCTTCATCATTATTTGATTATTATTACTATTATTTTTATCATTATTATTATTATTATTATTATTATTATTATCATCATCATTATCTCAATTACTATAATCTATGAATCACATCTTTTCTCCTTAATTTCCAGGAAAACACACAAAAAAGATGGCAAAAGAGAGGAACCCTGTTTTCCAAGCAAGAAAAGTTCTGCTGTCTGTTTGTCTTGACAACGTCAATAAGTTCACCATTCATTTTCTGAAATAGTGAGTACAGCTTTGATGTAGATTGAGTGTCTTTTTTTACTCTTTGAACTAGTTCTTTTGAAATTAAAATTTTGCAAGTGTCTGTTTTTAATCAGGTGTCAAAATGTATGATAACAATAATGATAATAATAACAATCATGATAATAATAATAATAACAATAATAATAATAATAATAATAATAATAAATACAATAAAGCGCCCAAATCCACCAAGATGCTCAATGGCACTGCACACCAACACAGACATCCCCCACACACACATTCACACACTCACGCACACACGCATTCACTTTACAGGGCATAACCAAGAAAGTACAATAGGAATAAATTATATAATTGTAATATATCATGGTGCTGCTATTTGTTTTTATTGCTGCTTCTGAGCTGTAAAAAAAAAGCAATTTCGCTATCTTATTTGGGGTGCTGACAATAAGCATGCCTGATATAAAGAATGACATAATAATACAAAGAACTGATTTGAGCTGTCTCAAGCTGTACCTTATAATCAGTCGGTAGACCCGCTGTCCTGGCAGTAGTCAGGTGATGGGTGCTGTGGCAGGTCCTGGGTTCGATTTCCTCCTCAGATAACAGGCAAATTATGCCCTTTCACATTGAAAATTTTGAATTCATATATGATCAGCTCTGCTTAAAAAAAAAGGAAGAAGTATATTAGAAGACAGAACCCACTCTTAAAATAAGCATACTGTTTTTAGTCACAGATCAGTAAGACATCAGTCACTTAAGTGCAGAAAAAAATAATACTTATCTTCTTTTTTACCAAGTTCATTTAGACTATCACAAAAGAAACTTTTAAAGAAGTCTGTTTTATTATGTTCCCCCAATTACTAGTAAATTTCATTGCATGGAATAAGTTTAAGCTATGTACGTAAATTGATATCGTTTTTAATTATTGTTTACATTGATATAAGTATTTTTACAATTTACATGTACAATTTATATTGGAAAACTGGATGATGTGTTTTTTAATGGAAGCTAAATGTGTATTCATTATTCATTATTCCTGTTTTGTTGGGTTTTTTTTCCTTTCTTTCCTTGGCTTTGACTCACCTCAGCCTCAGAACTTTGCCAGTAGCATTTTGTGTTTATTGTCATCTCTTTCCAGTGCCAGTTCCTCTTTTCTTCATAAGATCTTGAGGCAGTCATTTTACCAACCCACTGTCTAAAGGTTATTGCTTCAAAATTTGAAATGAGAAACTACAAAGTGCCTTGAAATAAAAGTTGAGAATGGTGATTTTCTTTTGGACTTAGTGCAAAAAATTCCAGAACCTGGCATCTTCTTTTCAGCTGACTGATTCCTGTTGATGTTGGCATTGAGCTTAATGATTCCTGTTGGTGTTGGCATTGAGCTTAATGATTCCTGTTGGTATTGGCATTGAGCTTAATGATTCCTGTTGGTGTTGGCATTGAGCTTTAACCTGATGAATAATCTAGTCCCTTCTTTGATGCATTGGCTTCAGCATTGACATATTCACTGGCAAGGAGGCAATTTTTTAATTTTTTAAAAATCTAAACATATCACAATAATATAAAGTTCTCTTTACTGAGGGTTTTCTTTGTTTCACAGCCTTGTGGATGAGGAGGAGCTGGGGAAAGAGGCATACGGGAAGTTGACAGCTTTGTTGCGCATAGCGCCTCCTTCCATCGAAAGTTCTCAAAATGATGCACTGGATGAAGATGACTTTGAAGAGGACGAGGAGAATGTTTATACAGTTGCGGGTAATGGTGGATGTGTGTGTGTTTTGGCTTGAATGGTGTGTCTGATTTTCTTGTGTGTGGGAGTGTTTGGGAGATAGTGAGAGAGATGGTACTGTGATTATTATTCTTTTTTATTCTTCTAACACTTAAGTAATGAAGGGCTGTAATTAAATTCATCTAGAAAAGTATAAGACCAATTTATTGTCCTCACAAGCATCAGTTTTCCTCCTTTTGGCGCAATCCCTCCCGTTTTGTCCCTCAAAGTCAAAAAAGCTCAATATAACTGACGATCTTATCTCCTCTTCTTTCTTTTTTCCTTCAATTTTTAAGAAAGTTGGAATGGGGAAACAATTCGGTTCTTAGTTGTGTTTCAAACAGAAGGTGCTGGTGTCAAACTGGTCTTTCTGAGACACTGCTGACATCCCTCACAAAATGTTCCTCATATTTATAAGCATGGCTGCACCACCTGCGGTCTTAGACGCAGATGGCCTACATGCTAAAAAAGGGACAAAAGATGAACAAACCAAACTATATTGTGACCCTGAAAAGGGAATAAAAAGGGTTGAATTGGATTCTTTTTTTCAAACACACGGTTTAAGTATTTGGCTAAACAGAATTGAATCCATTTTGATAGTGTTATAAAGTATTCAGTAATGATAATGAATTGCACTTTGAGCTTCAATAAAATTCTGATTTTTGTGATAAGATTCATGCCTAGATTGGATTTGGATATAAGTGATATTTATATCAATTGGGTTGAAACAGATATCAAAGAGGCAAGCCTCAACACTGATGATGAAATTCTGTCAACCTCTGAAATAAGAAATGTTCAAGCAAGTGTCAAGGATGAAGGAATATCTTGGAAAATATGCACAGGTAATGAATGTGCTCAAAAGTATTACAAGGAGTGTCTTTTATAATAGAGAGTAGATTAAAGAAATGAACATGAGAATATTGATGATATTTCAAAACAGTTATATGAATCAAATGATCATAACTAGAGAATCAATTTTGTCTGATCCAATTTTAACAAAAATTTCTACCATCTGACCACTGGTTATTAAGTTCTTGGTGTATAATGTAACATTACGTTTAAAGCTTGAAGATGGTACTTTGATATTAACATTTTCTTTCATGAACATAATTATAAGCAATCTGAACTTTCTACCACAAGTGACTGTATGATATAGCCCTCATCAAGCCACCCTATGTTGGTAAATAGTTGTACCAAAACTTAACTTTGCTAAAAAAAATTTTTTTTTTCAACAGTCCCGCCATATGCGTCTTTCAAATGTCTTTTTGTATAAGTGCCATTTTTAATGATTGTTGTTGATTTTGTTATTTTAATTTTGTTTTAATACATTTCCTTGATCCAGATGTCGTGGATTGGTCAAGGGTTCCCTTCGGGGTCACCCCTTCCAGTCTAGTTGACCTTGACCTTGCCTATGATGATAATGAGGAGGAGGAGGAGGAGGCTGTAGAAGGAGAGGACCCTCCCTTCATAAGTGAAGACGGAGATGGAAAGGATAATAACAGCCATGAAGATAACAATGATGATGAAGATGATGATGAAAATGGAAGGGCCAGGGAATGGAAAAGAGTACTGAGGAAACGCCCTCTTGAAGATGAAAGGTGAGGGATAAGTTTGAAGTACAGCCGTCACTGTTCCACCAGATATTGTAATAGACAAGTTTTGTCCTTTCTACAAAAAAATGAAAAATGTCAGGCACTTACACATACGTATTTGTTTTAGTATTATCTATGAAAAGTCAGAAAAGTTTAAAAACTAACAAAAGAATAAACAGAATTTTGTAATCTTGCGACAAGCAATTGTACCTGTGCATACACACACCCAAATGTTTAACGACAACAGGAATAACGAGAACTCAGGAATAACAAGAGATATGAAAATCCCCGATTTTTTTCCTCTTTAAGCACTACATTTTATTACTGAAATAAAGACAATTCTAAATCAGAAACTCAAGAATAGCGAGAGATTTTTGCCTGCAAAGTAAACTTATTCAACGTTATCATACCATTACTATTGTTGTTCTGTCCTTGACTGAACTGAATAAAGAAATGTTTCTGGGGTCACTGTGCATTGGTGTGATTCAAGTTGGTAACGTAACAAAGCGCTCGGGGAAAACAAGGAAGGGTAGAGACTCGACAATGTAGACACTGGCACGTGCGGGTTGGGGTGGGTGCAAGCCCACTTAACATCAACCGTTAAATACCTCGGGGTGTCTCTCTATGTGTGTGTGTGTGCGTGCGTGCATAATGTATGTCCATGTATGTGTGTGTGTGTGTGTGTTTTTGTGAATGAAGACACTCAATGGCGTTCATGGGAATTCTTTGGACCAGTAGGGATGAACCCCTGCCCTTTCCACATCTATATATATTTAGTGTTGGAACTATTCCTTCTGTTTACCTCGATTATATATCAATTCCAAGCACAAGATATTTGGTCTGGAACGGAGGCTCTTGCTATAACCGAGTTCCACTGCAATTTGTTAGCGTTTGAAAATATGGGTAGGAAAACTAAATTTTCTTCGTCATCCATTCATATCCTAATAAGTAAAAGGGCTGTAAGTTTGATTAATTTTATCTTCAATTGCCAGGATTCTTATTCTTAATATGTACTTTACAGAGTGTGCTACGTTAAAGCTGTTTGCCTTGTTGCAGGAACATTCTCATTATTTTTTAAAGAACACTTTCACTGCTTTTTGATACTGACATTTTTTTACTCACTCACTATCCTGTTCAGTGAGGATTAAAAGGCATACTTTTGTATTAAGACATTTTAATGTCATTTTCTTTTTTCTGTTTCCTTCCTACCTCAGATCCAGTCCAAAACGTGCCACCTATGTCGTGAATGACACAGAGCTGTTGTGACAAAGGACTGAATTCACATTTCAATAAAATACCTGAAATTCGCCGCTATGTGCTTTTTTTATTTCATTTAGTTCTCTGAACATTATTTTAAAATAAATAAAACATTGGTCACAGATATTGTTGCAAAGGACCTTTTTTAATCATCATTCAGTGTTTTTAAGAAGAAAATGAAAACAAAAGATTGTTTGTGAAGAATGATGAGGTTTGATGCTCCTTTGTTGATTGACCAACAAGTGAATTCATGGAGACAGATTTTTTACCAAGTTGTCATTCAATTTTCCCACTAAAATACATCAATTTTTGGTTTTGCTTTTTTCTTTTAGAGTCATAACCAGATGACGTTTTTTGTCCTTTTTCTGTAAACATCCGGCTGTCTTTTCATTCCCTGGTGTAAGCAACCTGATGCACAACACAGGACTTGTCTCACGAACTGATTTGGCACGCCAAGACCAACAGAGAAGCTTTCTTTTGTTGTTGCTTTTATTGTT
>JBCIKM010200848.1:0-12772 GCA_039654465.1 Melibe viridis | reverse complement strand
CGGAAGTTCACATACTCCTACCACGGTATTTTATTCTCTTTGACGACCTAGCTTCCAGCAGCCTCCATTCTTGTTCTCTTGGTGTAAGAGAATCTCTTTGCCCCGATCACAGATAATACTCGGGTACCCGAGGGTATTATTTCCCGGCCGGATGATAAACACGGATCGTTCCCGCCATGCTTCCGTTGATTGTCAATCCCGTGAAATTGACTCTGAGAGAAAGACGACATGCTGGACAAAACAAACACTCTACTTTAGATTTATTTACTCCCTAACTTCAGGATTTCCATTGCATTCTTGCAACAGAGCTAAAGGGTAAGTGAAGGCAATCCCGTTGAAAAATGGAGGAAATACTGATGAAAAATTCCTGTGACCAGTTGTGCAGATTTGTGTGGACTTTCGGAGAAAAGTGGTGCAGTGGTTTAGTTGTTTTTCGCGATATTTGTTCTAATTTCCTTGTGAACAATCCTTATCGGATTGGAGGTCCAGACATTGGACACGAGGTAGAACAAAGGTGGGTGTTTGGTGGCATTTGCCCTGCCAGGGGTGAGGGGTTCCTTCACCACATTCATGACAAATCTGCAGCATCATTCAATCGGACGGCCTGCCTGCCATCATACAACACCATAGACACCCTCCCCATTTCCTCCTTATCAACACCTAGACGTAATTCACAATGAGACCTTTGTCGATCCAGTAACAAGAGCATGCACGAATCACATGGAGTGTTACTGGAAAATCTGTAAGAGACGTTAGTCATTTAGATGAAATCATGTGGCGTGAGCATTACGGCAAAACAGGGCAGGCCGCCCTCGACAACATTTGTCTGCAGTTGTCACTTTTGTATCCTCTGCAATAAGGCTAAGTACAGTTGTACTACCTACCAATTATCAGTCCGTTTTCTTAACTTGTTTCTTTTTCTTGCCTGTCCACATCATGCGGAAAAGCGTGGTTTTGTTTTAATAATAATAATAATAATAGTAGTAGATAATACTAAATTGAACATTTGCATCACTGGATAATGCTCAGTACTAGTAGTAGTAGTAGTTGTGATGGTGACAGTAGTACCCCTCCTCTGAAAAAAACACTAGATTTTAATGAACAAAAAATTCATTGAGGTAGCTGGGTGAGCAATGTTTTTTGGGGGTTTTTTTTGCTGCATAATATAATAATAAGAAACACACACACACACACACAAAGAAACACACACGGCACAACATGGACTTATATATTGAAACACCCTTACAACCACACACACACACACACATACACAAAGGTGACATCCTGAACAGTTTGAGATAATGTTTCAGCATTGACTTAAAGTTCTCAATTGTTTGAGCTTCTCTTATCTTCCTCAGTAGTTCATTCCACACAAGTGGTCCAACATGTGTTTTTTCGTTTGTTTAAATCTTTGCAGCTGAGATATAGAGGCTCAATGGGCACTTGTCGGTTTTTCTAATATTATTGTTTATTTTCTATGGATTGTTTTTAACTTGTTTCCTTTAGTTGGCTGCCTGTTCGCATGCGGAAAAGCATGTTTTGTTGTTTTTTTTCTCTCTTTGCAGCTGAGATGTATAGAGGCTCATTGAGTATGATTGTTTATTTTCTATGGATTTTTTGTTGTTGTTTTGAGACACCAGGGCTAATTCAGTCCTTTTTCTTGGCTTGTTTCTTTTAGTTGCGTGTTGGCATGCACATGCGAGAAAAGCATGTTTTTTGTTGTTTTTTTGTTTTTGTTTTTCTATCTTTGCAGCTGAAATACAGAGGCTCATTGAGCACTTGCTGGTTTTTCTAATATGATTGTTTATTTTCTATGGATTTTTCTTGCTGAAAAGTATGTTATTGTTTTGTTTTATTTGTTTTTCTCTCTCTTTGTAGTTGAGATGTAGATGCTCATTGAGCACTTGCTGGGCTCTATGGATTTTGTTAAATTTTGTTTTGAAATAACAGGGCTAATTCAGTCCTTTTTCTTGCGTGTTCTGATGCAAGAGAAGCATGTTTTTGGGGGGTTTTGTTTTGTTTGGTTTGGTTTTTCTCTCTTTTTAGTTAAGATCTAGAAGAGAGGCTCATTGAGCTCTTGTCTTGTCTTATTTGGTAAGGCCAAATTAATGTTTATTTTTTCTGTTTTTAATCTATGACATTTTGTTCTTACATCGATAAAAAATGAGAAACATGAACATAATATTACTTTACTTGAAACCTCTCTCGTACCTGGCAATACAACAAAACCATTTCTGCCCTTCCAAGCGATGTAAACAGACGTGACCACAATTGTACAGGAGTGCCCAGTGGAGGCTATTCCAGATTCCACACATAAGCAGTAACAAAACACTTCAGACCTGTAAATCTTCAGTCAATTGACTGATTGTTGTCCAAAAAGTAATCACGTCATTGCAGTTCAGCTTATAAAGTTTCCTAACTGTCCCTTCTTTTCATCCAAATTTGTCAATTTCCTTTCCATGCTTCGATCTCTCTGCCTACCAACCACTTTTACCATTATTCTTACTTATTCACCTGAACTATGCTTATCTCATCTTGGCAAAGTGGACGGCCTTCAGAAAGTAATAGTGGCCTCAAAATCCAATCGCTGGATTTTTTGGTACTAGATCTAAGATTAGTAGACCTAAAGATTCTGTGTATGTGAAATACATTCCTAACATCAATAGTTTAGATCTCACAATTTGACAACAGATAAAACTGGCAAGTACCATTCACTTCAATCCAACAATAGGCCTTTTGGAATACCAGAAGTAAAAATTAAGTTATTTGCCACCTTAGGCCCTAGTTATTTGATCCGCATGTTGGTCAGAAGATTCAAGATCGAATTTCATTTTTCACCGGCTGTTGTTATTTAGATATTGTTTAAGTTATTCCTACAAAATCCCTAAGTTTTGAGGCAAGATTGTGCAGGATGCAAGAGATAGTGCCCTTACAGGGTTCGAATAATAATTTTTGTAAGTGGCATGAGGGATCCGAAAACTTCCATGGGTCATGAATGCCACAAGGAGTACTGTTTAGTTTTTAATTAAAAACCTTATGCAGCAAAAAAAAAACCAAAAAACATTGCTCACCCAGCTACCTCAATGAATTTTTTGTTCATTAAAATCTAGTGTTTTTTTCAGAGGAGGGGCTGGTGCTTTTTATGAAGTGGCCTCCAAATACAATGTAAATGGCCCCCATCATCATTGAACATCTGGCAACCCTGTCTATAACAATTGTTGATTTTGACAAATTACCACGTGTCAAAGAGGAGATACCTGACATAAGAGCCTGTTAAATCAGAATTCTGTTCAATAAAAGCTTGTTTGAATTTAGTCTTAGATTTTTATGTTGTCACTCTACTAACTTAAAAGGGGGCTTATTTATCTAACTGTCCTTTCCTTCTCTTCAGAATTTGAAAGCTGAAGATGAGTTCTCACTCTCGGGTAAGTTATGTCTCTTCAATTTTTTACTTCAGTTTGACTTCCATTTGATTTATTTCATTTAAATCTAACCACATCTTCAGATGAAATTACTGAAACCTACCATCCTAATGCTGCATCACTGTGGAATTGTTCTTACTACAACCTCAAGAAGCCTTTTGAGATATCAATTTCGTTGGCATGGTTGTATTGCTGAAATGCTGTTTGAGAGTTTCCGCAGAAAAGATTCATACAAAGATAAAAAATGATTCCCTTTATCTATCCCTTTAGGGTCTGTCCCAAGGGAAGACTGGGACAACCCAAGCGGCAGCTGCAGTGTGGCTGGCACAATGGCATTGGCAGAAATCGAGCCCACACTCTTCAGCATGGGATTTTGACGCCTTTCCTTACTGAGCCATCAAGCCCACGATGTATATATGTGTATCTTTCCATACTTTTTTCAATACATGAATTCCATCCCCCACCCCCATGCATAAACTTCATTCCTTTAACACTGATGCCCATAAACTTGGACTGCCTGTCAGTGTTAAAAAATTATGGACAGATTCACTATTTGATTTTAATTTTTAGCTATGATATTTAATGGAAATGCTCCTCTTACTGAAAGGTTATTTTTCTCTTTCATCTGTCATGCTGACCTAAACATTTCCAAGCAATTCAAGGTGCATCTTACTTTTTCAGCTGTCTTAGAGACTACAGAGCAAAGCACCCAAACACATGAAAAATATTTCTTTCATCACAATTCATACCAGTTTGAAGTTCCCATCATCCTTGGTGGCCAAATTTGTTTTGTTCAATGCGTAAATTTGAGAGGTGGGAGTCCCTGGTGGGCTTTTCTACTTCTGTTTCTTTTCTTTTACCCTGAAGCTATCGTCTTCTTACTTTGTCCCCTTTTCAGTGATGTCCTATTTTTGTTGTCTTGTTTGCAACTCAAGGCTCATCCCTTATTTCATGCCTTTTGGAACATGATTGCAGGGTCACAAGTTAAACGTACTGAGTACTTTTGTACACAAAGGAGGTTTAAAGATCTTGGGTCTTTCTGTACCATAATGCTGTTAAATGTGATGGCTATTGCTTACTTTTGTAAGGAGGGATGATATTTTTTGTCATTGAAAATGACAGTGGTGTCGATGTGTGTTTTGAGAGATGATATTTATTTTTTAGTGTAAATCATTTCTCTGCTGTTAGTAGTTTGATCTGTTCCCTCTTTTAACTAATTCTTTCATCTTACTTTCCCTTGGACTCCAATGACCCTCGTGTGTTGTGGGGCCCTAAAACCTCAAACAAACAAACAAACAAATTTGAAAATGATCATTTTGGGGCTCAGTAGCCAATGGGCAAGGTGCTTGCCTAGCAACCTGGAGTCGCAGGTTCGAGTCCCCATGAATGGCAACAACAAAAAAAGTTGGGGTAATTTTCTAGTTGGCTTTCACTCTGTGATGGCATAGAGATGAAGTTTCCACCTCTCAACCCTAAGGCTGTGTATTTGGGTCCTAAAAGAAAAGCAAAACATGTTTGTTGTTTTTTCTGGTTAGCCACTCCATGATCCAAGGAGGTAAAGACAAATTACCTAGCCTTACGGACATGGATAAAAAAACTCATATGCATAGACTCTGCATGGAAAAGAACCCCCTGGCTGTTGAAAATAAAATGGAGTAGCCCGCATGGCTGCATTCCAGGCAAAATTCCAAATAAATTTCGACCACTGACAAATTATACTCAGCTCAGATGAATCAGTGAAATGCAAGAAGATGATAAATCATATTGTATAAGATCTTTAATAATGCATTATTATCTTACCATGTGTATAGTAATTTTAAGCTAATCAGTTGGAAGTACCCAATGAGTAAATAGTTCCAAAATATGGAACCAAATTGATCTGGAAGTCAGAAACTCTGAAACCTAAGAACCTTTTACAAAATGCCGAAGACAAGCCTTTTCTCAAACGAACTGTTGGAATTGCACTTTTATTTTCTACATTTTTTTTAATTGCTGGGATTGTGTCTTTTATGAAAACTGTTCCGCGCCTTTGAGCATTTTTGGAAACAAATGTGGATACTGTGCACTCTACAAAAATGAGTTATTATAATTTTCATAGTATGCCATTTATTCTTACTAAAAGCCTTTAATAACAACCCTGTTTAACCTATGAACTCCTGCCATATAACAAGAGTGAAGAGCACTCTGTCTGCAATCCAATTCACGTTTATCTCTTGAAAATCTATATCTGTTGTGTCTTCTGTACCCTTTTAATGCATGTATCAAATCTCTCTTGTTGGCTCCTTGATTTTTAGTGCAGTTATACTCATTTTAAAATGTTTGGGTCAATCATCGGATTTGTTTTGGTGTTATACAATGTCTCTTGACAATTTTGTCTCATTTGTAGATTGAATTGGCTGTGGACATGAGAAGTCCTTGTTGTGCTGGAAAAGTTGAAAAGGCTGTAGGAGAAATGGCTGGTAAATGTTTTATCTCTTTTAAAAAACTTAATACCTATGCTCCGTAACAGAGTTAAGAATGATAGGGTTTTGACAAACATGGTCCCAATAGAAATGAGTTGAAAGCTAAGCGTTGGAAATTTTCTAAAACTGTTGTTTAATTTACTCAAAGAATGTTTGCAATTGTTTTTCTTAAACAGTTGAAGCGACCAAATTTAATGGCAGCATTTGTTTTATTTTCCCTACCATTACAGACTGCGATCCCGACCCATTTGCCGACAGAATTCACCTCCAAATCAATGATATTATCATATTCTTCAATCTGAATGTTGAAACTCAATCTATTAATACATCTACAAAAATAAATGTTCTAAAAGTTGAGAAATGACCTATGCAAGGCATCTTACTTTTCTGTCAGCTCAGAGCAAACACCTTTGGATGAAAAATCAATTGATGTTGGAGTTATCAAACCCTGGAACTTCTATCCGTTGATGCTGCAAGTTTGTTTTAAATACATGTTTATTTTTTTTTCTAATTTGGATATTTAATTCCGGCAGGCATTTTACTCTTATTACTCCAAATGGAGGAAGAAGGTGGGCTCATTGGTTCTGTTGGTAAGGCATCAGACTCTAATGCTGAAGACCTTGGGTTCGGTTCCTGCCAAAGCCATCGGACCAGCCGTCTTGCTCTGCAGCTTCCACCTGGATGTGGATTATCTGGGGCAGACTTAGAGAAGACACATCTCTCCCCTGGGATCGATAAAGGGAGATTTTAATATCTTTTTTTTATCTTTAAATTAGTCACACAACTAACTCAATGTGTAAAGGCAAATGCATGCCATGATTTCTCTTTCACTTTACCGCTAATATTCCATTTTGAGAGGTAAAGATTCATTGATATTGGTGGATTTGTTTTTATTTCATAGGTATTAAATCCATTAAAGTGGATTTAGCTCGGCAGAGTGTTATCGTTGAAGGAGATGTGATAGCTGAAAACTTGAAAGGTGTGATTGAAAAAAAGACTGGAATGTCAGCTGTTGTCATGGGTCTTGGTTCCATGTGTAAGTATGTGAGTCATGTTAAATTGTGTTTTAAAAGAATGTTAAAAATAAGTTATGGGTGCAGAATGTGGTAAGTGCTCATCAATTTAGATGCCTTTTTAGTTTTTGGTTATTTTCTTCATCTGCAAAACTGTTTAACTGAATGAAAAATATCAAATTTGTCAACAGTTCATATACAACTATTTTTTTTGTTAAAGGGTGATTTATTTTTCATGCAAATTTGGATTTTTTTCATTCCAGTTATGCTTTGGGTAGGTCAAAGACTGTTGGGTTTTTTTTGTTTTGTTTTTTGTGGCCAGAGCTATCATTTATAGCGTTGTTTACACTTATAGATCTAGTATTGAACAATAATTGTAGAGATGAAAAATCTTTTTGAATTTTTCTTTCAGCCCATCAAAATTTAGGATCAGCTACTGCAGCTATAGACATCGGTGACTCATCAGTAAAAGGTTTATTGAGAATGACACAAACAAATCCTGACTTTTGCATCATTGAAGGCAGCATTGATGGGTTGCCAGACTCAGAAAATTTGTTTGTTTATCTCCATGACACTGGTGACATATCAAATGGGTGTTACAGCTGTGGTCCTCCAAGCGGGCATGATTCAGAGAGAAGTGATGTGAGTATTTGTTTGTGTTACATTGCTGGTTGCTACTGCCTTGAAAAGTTCTCATTAAAGTGCCTTTCTGTAACCTGGCAATCAGAGTGCTCTCTGGAGATTTTTATTTGTTGATTCAATCATTGTGAAAATGAATATTTAATTTCAGTTCATTATCTACTCGATTTACAATTTGTTTATGAGGGTAATACAATTTTTGTTTCTTTTTATCATTAATTAGTTTCTCATTTTGATAGTTTGTTTATCATTTGGTTTTAAATTACCCCTTTGAATACAGCTGTAAATTAGTGGAGATCAATGTAGATGCTGTGAGCCACTCACTGATCCAAAAGAACCACGACTTTTATCTGCTGCTGAAATTTCGCTCCATTGACCAGAACACTGGGAAGTAGATCTTCAGGAGAGAATGTGCAGGTGTTTCAGCCTCTATCTCAGTGGGAGTGTGGTTGTCGTCGTCCCACAACAGCGTTGTGAATCTGCCAGCAATAAAGAGCCAACCATTAAAAACTCCAGGACATCTAAAAATCAAATCTTGCTTTAGACCAGGCATCTTTGTTTCCCAATACATAGCTTTCCATTCCTGTAACCTGTCACATGAAACTCAACCTGGGGCTTTTGGAGGGGACATTGAAATCAGGAGAGGAGGAACATTGAGCACAAAATATGCTCGGTAACTGCTTTTCCTAAAAAGCATAAATTTTGTACTTGCATTTTGTTTTATTTACTTTATCCTTCAGTTTGAAGACATCACGATTCAACTGAACTGATATTCTCTCTCTTCAACCATATCCAGTGGCTGGCTTGATAGTTTGACCTGATCAAATCCTGGTGTTTCATCTTCTCTGTTGTTAAACATTTAAAGTAGAATTGTATTGAAGAGGAATTATGTATTGTTAGTTGTTATGAACTATTAACTACATTTTTGTCTTATACTTTTTCCCAGTGCATAGGACTAATAAGCCATCTGAAGCCAGAAAGAGAGGGTAGTGCTCAGTTCCGCTGCTCCTCCTCAAAATTGAAAGTCCATGAAATGTATGGGCGTTGTGTTGTTGTGCATAGTGGAGACAAAAACAAAATTAGAGAATCTCAAAGCTCTAGGTAAGCGTAATATTTATTATTCATCAAACTTGTGTGCCTTTTTTTTCTTTAAAAAGGAACTAGTGAGTACTGTAGTTTTCTTGATCTTTTTTTTTTTTTTCATTGTTTTCTTATACTGGTTCAATGCCAAACTATTTGTGTGAACAAGTGATAATGAAGATTCTCATTTCGTGTCTTGAAATATGTTTTGAAATGTTTTGTTTGGCAAAAAAATAAAATTGTGTAATTTTCAGATCACCTTCTCAAGGTAAATTAAACGAATAAGATAACAAATGTGGACGTTTATAGAGGGCTTATTCACAGTCGTCACAATGCTCTAAGTGCTTTACAATACAATCTATCCTTGGCAGGCATTGAGTCCTCTTTTGTATTCATCTTCATGTTTTTCCACTGTTATACAAAGATTATTCTCCGCTTGATCTTGAGTGTTTTCAATTACTTTTTTTTGCCCTGAAAATTAACTGGTTTTTTTTGGTTTTGTTTTGTTTTTCTTTTTTTTTTTTCATTTTCTGCAGACTGGCATGTGGCATTGTGGCAAGGTCATCTGGATTGTTTCAGAATTCCAAACGTTTTTGTGCCTGTGATGGTGTCACTATTTGGGAAGAGAAAAAGAAGACAGATGAGCAAGTGGCTCAGTAGTGTTGTTTTTATAGGATAAGTTTTTTGTTTAGTTAAAACCATTGCCATATATTGACCAACTGTCATTTTCATTGCTAATTCCTTTCATGAGTTGTGCAATCTCCTTTAGTTCTATGTGAATCCTTAATGTGTTATAATGATACTGAAACTATTAACTGTTTTAAGTTGTTACAGTACTGGAATTATTTTATTGTAATCAACTCACAAAATGTTTAGTTTGATTAAAAAGATCTATATTTTGCTCTTGTACCAAATATCTATCAGGGGAGGGGATAACCCTTTAATTGAATACACCTGCTTTCCCCCATATCTGGGGTCAAAATATCTAGCAAGTGCACATCTTTATCCTTTGTATACAGTATTGTAATTTCCCATCGACCATTCATTTATTTGTGTGTGTGTGTGTGTGTTCTCTCACAACTTGCTATATTGATTTGATTTTTTTTTTTACAACAGGATGTGGTAGGTAGATAGATTGAAAAAAAAAAAAAAGCAACATTAGTTCGCAATCACAAGGAAGGATGACTTGGCTTTTGCAATGTTGTGAACCTTGTGTGTCATTACACCTTAGTAAAAAAAATCTCCCCAGCTTCTGCACTTGATTCAAGGCAGTCGGCATGTTGGCAGCATCACAATGTAAAACTCCTGGCTGAAATAGTTGTCACAATTTCCAAATTATTTTGCAGGTGTAAAAATAAAATCTTTGAATGTTTCACTGTTAAAAAAGATAAAATTATTTTAAAAATTCTCTACCAAAATCTGTAAATTTCACTAAAACAAAATTGTTAAAAAGCAGTGAAATTGTTTTTCACAAATAATATGCATGGGGCTATGGGGAAACACAATGCATGGTGAAAATTTTGCAACCCCTTTTTATTGCATAAAATGAAAGTGCAGGTCTGTCTGATCATTTAAAATTATTTCAATTAAATTGGCTGATACTAACAAAAGCTTTGATTTTTTTTTTGTGATTAAAAATCAGAAAACCTCATTTTGAGAAAATCACCTTTGAAAGTTTCTCTTTTGTTTAGACTCAAAATCCTTATTAAAAATTTCACCCAGAGGTCTTGTTTGACTTGCATTGCATCCTATGGTCATTTTTGTCCATTTAGCCTTTGGATTATTAATATGCCATAGAACCCAAGTTATGCCTGAAAAGCGTAGGTGAACTTCATTGAAAAGAATACTCACTTTCCGAAAGATCTCAGAGAATGGACTTTCCTTTTTAACACTTAGGCTTGAAGCCAATATCTGTCCTATGCTTTACTTAAAATGTTGTTTGACTAAGCATAGGATAGCATGTCACTCTGGTTTAGGCCTGGAAGTAAGCATGTAGAAAAGCAAGGGAGATGTATAAGGAGTGTGCGAGATAGAATGACGAAAATTGTCAACTCGTTTTTCAGCCTACCTTCATGTTACTGCTAATCCATTTCTTGCATGGCATCAAGGGTTTCATAGGGTTGTAGATAATCCATTTCTGAATACACAGCTTTTTTCAGGTTCATGATATACCAATTACAACAAATTCTATGTACTTTTTTTTATAAGTGCACTCCAAATGATTGAAATACGAAAACTTCACTTTACGTATAATTCGACATATGAAGATTTCATGCGACATATGAAAATTTCATGAAAAATACTGTGTTTTGAGCACAAGAGAAAGCTTGATGAGTTGAAAAACACTAGTTTTCCAAATTGGGTCTAGTGTGCCAGAGATGGAAACAGTGCTTGGGATGAAGATGCACATCGCAGTCCTCACAAATGAAATTGCTTCTCTTGGGGTTGCTGGGTGTGCTGCATACTCTGCAACGCCTGTCATTGTTGGTGATCTTGATTATGTGTTTGGTATTTTCAAGCCTGGGAATAGGGTTGGATTTTGAGGGCCGTCCTGGTTTCAGCTTGGGGGATGGAGGACAAAGCCGCAGCTGCTGCCTGACACAGTTCTGAAACTAGATTTGACTTGAAGGTCTTAAAGGATAGGTCGCATTTGATGCCGGACTGTTTGAGAGGTAGAGAATAGAGGACAAGAGCATTGGAGTATGAAATTTCCAGCAACCAAAAGAAGATTTTTTTCCACCATTTGTGCATTCTTCTCTTGTGCAGTCAGTAGTAACCCACCATCTGATCTGCCCGGTCGCAACCATTCATGTACATGTTATACTGGTGAATGGCTACAGGCTTCACAGTGCCATTTCTCATGACATGGTCTTCTTTCCTTGCTTTGGTAGACACTAGAATTACCGGTTTGTTGGCCTTCTTGTCTTGCCATGCCACACACAGGGTCTTCTCATCTTGCATCCAGTACTGTGATTGAAGAAATGCAAGTTTCAATCCTTTTTCCTTTATTATAGTTGGAAATCCAACTTTCAAAGACTGTACTGTGCCGGTGAAGTAGGTCTTGTTGGCAGTCAGGTATTCAATGAGTGTCTTGGTGTTGTACCAGCGGTCTGCAAAAATGTGTTGTCCAGATCCTATCACCTTCATGAGGGAATGAAAAATTTTCACCGAGTTTGCACCCTGGGTGTCCTCATCCAGGTCTTGATCATAGGAGGTATTTGAACTAAAATGGGTAAGTTCAGAACAAATCCGGTACCACTGTCAACCAGACCGGAGCTCTTGATAAGGTACTTTTTTGGTTTGCTGGCATTAAACTGTTTGTACTTCCAACACCCCTTCCATCCAGTGATCATTTCATCAATTGAGACCTCCTCTGATGGGGTGAAGACGTCGTTGAACTTCCTCACAAGCATGTCTGAAAATGGCTCAATTTTGATTTTACCAGCAGCATCTGGCTCTCCAATGTGCAGCATGGTGTGGTAAATGGCCTGGAATCTTTCCCTTGTAAACATTTCAAGATAAAAGGGCGTATAATAATGGGGCAGGCGAGAGAAATAGTCTCTGACACACAGTCTTGGATCTAAACCCATTGCATTGAGTACAGCAAGGAATATGAGAAATTCAGGCCTAGAGACAGGGTATCATTTGGTGAACACAGATCTCATCCTTGCAGGCGTGTTTACTTCAACTCTTTGCAGGGCAAAACGATTTATTGATTCTATGATGTGGTCTATGACATCATCATCCAGAATAGACTGAAGGCACTTCAGTGGGGTGGGACTTTCACCCAAACATTTATGCCTGGCTTCCTACCATCTTTAGGGATGAATCTAAATGCATTCCTTGTTTCTGCTGCCTCACCAATGTCACATTTCCTCCATCCATCTCTATCACGCTCAATATCGAGCATACTACACAATGTAGATCTCCTACCTGCTTCACCACTCAAGCTTGGTAACAGTGACGCCCCTCTCCCACTGTGGCCCCAGACCTTTTACACCCAGTTGTCTCATAGCTGGGTTGTAAAGCCATAGGGGCGACATAAAACTTCATTGGTGTCTCTGGTCTCATGAATCAATCAGTGAAGACATTTACCCTGCCACTGTCCTTGGTGGGTCTACTTCTGTTTCTTGTCTTTTAGCTAGAGCTATCATCT
>JBCIKM010200627.1:0-12775 GCA_039654465.1 Melibe viridis | reverse complement strand
TATATCGTAGATCCACCGGGGTGTTCAATGCTCTTTACAATACCATTTCATCCCTGGCAGATAAACATGTAACATTAAAACATTAAGATGAGACATGTCACCTGTTAGGCATGTTACAATTTTTTGGACAGAGAGACTATGTTTAGGAGCTGTACATCCATCTCTGTTAAGATGAGGTCAGTTAGGTAAAGGGCCTTACCCTATATTCATGAATTGTCTATGAATGATATTTTAAAGCACCTTGAGGTCTTGACAAAATGCGCTATATAAATATTCTTTGTATCGTATTGTGTTAAATTAATGTTTAAGAATGATTACAATGTTGAGACAAATTAAGACTCTAATCAGTCCCAATTGGTTCTAATTGGTTGTAATTGGTTCCAATCGATTCTAATTGGTTCTAATTGGTTTCTTTTTGTCAGGGTCTGCAAGGCTGCCTGAACCGACTGCTGACAGTCAAACAGTACCAGAGGCTCTTCGAGTGTCTGGACAAAGAGGTTGTTCATGAACAGGTAAAAAGATTGGATAGATGGGTTGTTCATGAGCAAGTGAAAACTTGGTAGATGGGTTTTTTATGAACAAGTAAAGACTAGGTAGATGGAGTGTTTATGAACAGGCAAAGACTATTTAGATGGGGTGTTCATGAACAAATGAAAACTGGGTAGATGGGTTGTTCATGAGCAGGTGAAAACTGCATAGATGGGTTTTTCAGGATCAGGTCAATACAAGGTATATGTATTTTTTCATGAAAAGGTAAACACTGGGTAGATGGGTTGTTCATGAACAGGGAAAGACTCGGTAGATGGGTTGTTCATGAATAGGTAAAGACAGGGTGTTTGCTTCTCTTAACTCCTACAGAGCACTTGGTAAAAATTAAACTGTTACTTGTTATGAGTTTGCGTAATGCCTCATATTTAACTTCTTTGAAACTTGAAATGTGTGTGTATGTGTCTGTCCATCAGCGTCCGGGCATTGCCTGGTGCATCCATCCCGGCTTGAGGAAGCTGCAGCGGGTGCTCGTCCATCGCTACTTCCTCTACTTCGGAATCTTTGTCTCCTTTATCAACCTCATCATCATCACGGTAAGTCTGGCCTGTGTCCGCTGGGCACCACTGCTCATTCTGTTGGGCCCCTGACTCCCACGCCAAAAGGTGAGGGTTCAAGTCAGACTTTGAACTCTTCAGACATTTTTCGACATTTCTGTGAGGATTTTTGTCCCAAATGCCCACTTTGGATACTGGTAGTTTTAAACAAATCAGTAGGAGTCTGGAAAATTTCCTTCACTTTGGAGGTTGGCAGACATCATTTCCAACATTTGTGTTGGAAACACTTCAGGCCCGGTTCAAATCATACAGGGACAATCATGTCTATCACTTTGGCACTGACTGTCAGATAATGCCTGGGTTGTCCCAGTTTTCCCTCCGGACAGACACTTAAGAAAAATTTCTCCTATGGGATAAAGGAAAGGGAATTTTAAAAAAAAAAAGAAATTTTTTTACCTTTCTTCATCTGATCTGGATTGTGTCTGCAGATAGCTCTTGCCTCTTCTTCTTAGTGTTTTACTCACAAGCATCTTCTTAACTTCTCAAGCACTCTGAAAATGTTAAGGTTAGATGACATGAAGGTAAAAAACGCTTATTTCTTCACTGAACCCTGGCATCACTTTTTATGATAAATTACTTTTCTGCCTCACCAGCCTACAGGAACTTAAATTAAGATATAGGACAATACTTGTATATACTTTTTTGCCTGCAATTTTTTTTTCTCAATGAAGACAACTCTGTTCTTACAGCTAGTTACTTATTTACTCCTCCTTTTTTATACACCCATTTATATGAGTGCACTCACCATCAGAAGTGCACTCTGGGAAGTCATATTTTTACCATGTTATATTCATTTTCACTGTCATTAATTTGATGTTTTTTTCATGGATTGTAAGTATTTCTAAAGAAGACTTGCTTGTCCCCCTTGTGTTTCCCAACAATGAAACAGGTGTCCCTGGTGTTCAAGTACGACAGCTCTTTCAGAGAAAACCATGCCCTGCTACAGGTAAGGATCATTTCTTTCTTTCTATCTGTGGTCAAGGGTTGGTTTTTATTTCAGGTTTTATTGACTGAGATTTACTTTGGGCCAAAAAAACATTCTGTTGTTGACCTAAGAGAGTGTTCTGTGTAGTTTAGAGAGAAAAGAGACTGCATGTAGGACTGGTTGCTGGTCCGTAAAGTTTTTTTTTTTTTGTTGCCGTAAAACACACTCCAGCTGCAAGGTCAGTTGTAGAAAGCGTGCTAATCCTATCCCATACTATTATCATCTCAATAGTAATATAACTACTGAGTTCCTTTAAAAATGCAACTCTTACAATGCGTCTCGAAAGAAACGAATTTTTTGTTTTGTCTGTTTTTAACGATCTATTTTACAAGAATCGTGGTGTCTTTTAATTCACAAGAGTTTAAGGATGATCTCAATGTTGATTTTTGAAACATTATTCACCGAGTAACAAAGATTGAGATAGCTAACTATAGAGCAACGAATTGAAGCTTTGAATTCCAAGTGTTGCATTTTTAATGGAACTCAGTATGTTAAGAAAAAATATTAGAAAGATGTTGATCATGGTAGTGCTGCTGTCTTTCATGTACACACTCAACTAAATTGTGTCGTATTGATTAGACAGCCTTGGCTGTGCTTTTTTGCTTTTTCTCATTATCAATATTGAGCAAAATAAATACTGATACCAAATGTAAATTATTCACCAGGTAACAAAAATATAAAAGCTACAACAACAACAAAAACCCAACCCCCCTTTCCCCAATATTCTCACATGAAGTATGAAGCAGGGCTACCATACTTCTGTGGATGCACAGAAAACTCATGGATTCTTGTGCTGTCATGAGAGGACATAAGAACGGTGTAGAGTCAAAAATAAGAGAAAATAAGGCTCCCTACTTTATCTCGACCACAAAATGACAGGAGCATTAAAAAAAATCTGTGGATTTTTGCTGTAGGTCACTGGCAGCCCTGTGAAGTCTTATTGTCTCTTTCTCTTGCCTCCAGACTGTCAATTTCAGCTTCATCATCTACTACATGGTGGAACAGCTGCTCAAGCTCTGGGCCTTTGGGTGGCGGTTCTACTTGCGGGACAAGGGAAATGCCTTCGACGTCCTGGTCACAGCCGCCCTCATTGTAAGCACAGCAGCACACACATACATTATCATCATCATCATCATAATCATCATCATGTGTCAGGTCTGTTGCAGACATCGACGATCATGCCTCTCCATTCCTCTCTACATTCAGTCCATCTGATGAGATCAATGGTAGACAACTTGTAGTTGTTTGCGATTTTGTTCAGGCTGTCTGTGTCTCTGCTGTCTTCCTCTGCTTTTTGGCATGCATAGGAGTATGCTGTCTGTGTGAATCATCTGCTATTTGTGGTTCGACCTGTTCTCTCTTTTAATTATTTTTATTATCTTAGTTTTCCCGGATCCTTCTATCACCCTCATGTGTTGTGGGGCCATAAAACTACCAATAAACAAACTAACACACAATCTGCATGCTGAATTGATCGGCTCTAGGTTTGTCTATTTGTCTTCTGGGACAAGCTGGGTAACAGCCTGTAGCTGTAAAAAGATTTTACATTTTGTTCATTTTTGTTCACAATTAGTAAGTTTTCTCATTTTCATTCTAGTTTCTACAATCCCAAACCTGGCACATTCTATCAGAGAGGGATATTACCCCCGTAATGCGTGAGTAGTGAAATCCTGAGGGGGAAACCATATTTCAAGCCATCATTTAAGCGTGAGAGTAGTCCATGCCTGATTCCTTAGGCAAGCGGGGAAGGGCAATGTTGCAAGCCTGTTTACACCTGAAAATAACACACTACACATCCCCTGACATCGTCTGTGTCTATTTTGATGCTCTAACCAATGAGACTTTAGAGAAGTCACATGACTGTGACATTGACCCCATTTCTGTTCTAAACAATAATTAACACTTTTTATGACATGGAAATTAAAAATCTATCAATATTCAGGTGTTTGATGTATAAATATACCCATAAACTATGGTTTTGAGCTTTAAAACTATTTTTTTCCCCCCTAGATATATAGGAAAACTGATAAGTTTGCTATTTGGTATATATTACATTTGTGGTCAAAAGATACCTAGATAAAAACAATTTCATTTTCGTCTCTGTTCTTCCACCTTTCAAATGATATCAGGTTTGCTTATAAGAAACAGGATTTAAAGGGAATATTTTGTTGTTGAACTGAACCACTAGTGACCTTAACTTTGAAAATCTGACCCCCGTAGGCAGCGCTGCCGTGAGCAGTTGTTAATTTTTTTACACACAAGAAGTTCCCGATGCAGCCTGATTGCCGCATATTACAAACCACTACCCTAGATAATAGACAATAGGTTCACTACCAACCACTTGATTTCCCCCCCCCCGCGCCACTTTTTCCTGTCGTTTTTCTTCAGTCACCAACGACATCTCCTCCTCCCTCCTCCCTACTCAAGAAGTACCCGTTGCAACTCAATGGCTGCATATAAATTACTGACCACTTCCGTAGATAGTAGACACTAGGTCCACTACAGAGTCCACTTCGGTCCACTACCAACCACTTGTTCCCCCGGCCCCATCTTTTCTTGTCGTTTTTCTTCAGTCACCAAGGACAGCGGCGCCTGCCTCCCGCTCCACCGACATCTCCTCCTCCTCCATGTCACCTCTCTCTCTCTCTCTCTCTCTCGTCCGTGTGCGCACAAGTCACGTCTCGCCGTGAATTTAAATGGCTGCTAGATAAATTCAATGTCTCTTTTCCCTACTAAAATGGAAAATATTGATTTGTGAAGTTATCCTTGTGGTAATTAAGATAAAAATGCCCGTAGACATTCCTCGGAGTGAGAGCTTTGATTTGACATCTTAATTGTCAAAATCAGTTGTCTATGAGCGGAGGAGTTCGGTAACACACAGACCCAAAGACAGACAGACAGACAGTCGGAAAATTTATAATAGTTGACGGTGAGCAAGCAGTCTTGAAGTTAAGCTTGGTGGTCGCCCTGGTTGTTGACAACATTGTCCCTCTGTCTAAAAATTTGTGACATGCAAAACAGGCAGCTTGTATTGTGATCTGCTATTTGTTGGTTGTCTGCCAGGAATATGGTATTGTAAAGCAGACCTGTAAATCTTCACTCAATTGACTGATATTTGTCCAAAAATAATCACGTCAATTGCAGTTCAGCTCATGAAGCTTTCTATTTGTCTTTTCAATGGAATTTGTCAATTCCATTCCCACACTCATATCCCTCTTCCTAGAAACCACTTTCACCATTGTTCTTACTGAAATTGTCTTTTTTTGTACACTATAATTAATAGGGTACGCATGCTTGTAGGTAGTGAAAGTTAGTGCAAACCGTGCTGGGCACCTCTAGCTCTTTTCACTCGCGCAGAGCCCTACTATCGGCGTGTCGCAGGCACGCAGGCTTCCGAGAGGTCACAGTTACAGTCACGTTCATGGAGAGCGCCATGAAGCCAACGCCCACTTTTTCCTTCCAGTCGTCTGAATTAGTAATAACAGAGAGTGACGGAACAAAAGAAGATTTGGACCGCATTATTAATAATTATACAAACAACTTTCAGTATACGAAGATAATTGACCCGGATGGACTTGGTAGCAACGAGCACCGGTAGTGAGAGGCAGTGGTGAGAGTGAGGAGAAGGTAAACAAACCTCGAAGAAAGTTTTCTGCTCGCTGTTACTGTTTGCTGATGGTAGAGTTATTGGTGCCTAAAGCTATCCAAGGGATTGTTAGATTCAAGCGCTTCTGGTTAGAAAATCAAGACCGATATGGTGACATTTTACTAAACTGTATTAATTAAGAACATTCCCTTGTTGAATTGCCTGCTGATAATCTTGCTGCCAGAGGCTGATAACGGTAGAGCTGATTGGAAGAGAATTCATGGTGTTCAATCAGAGATCCCTATACACACTTAGTTTGAAACAAAATAAATCAATGGAGCTTCTGCAGAAAATGTCCCTTACCAACACATCAATTTTTCCCACTTGACACCCAAGTATGGGTAAATCAGGTAGGCCTACCTATATTTATTTTCCCATTATTTTTTTTAGCTTCCAGCAATGTTGGTTATCTTTATTATTATTATTTAAAAATGTCAGTGATACCAATACTGACATTTTATTTGCAACAAAGCTGACCTGCATACTTGTTATTTTTAAGCACCTCTACTCTTGGAATGTGTTATGATTTCTGAAAAAGTTCAGTCAATTTTTCAAATGGTCGTTTACAGGTCTGGTAAAGGGCTTAATGTATGGTGATGACCTTGAATAAGCATTATTTATATGCTTTTTTTTGCTTAACTTTCACTCAAAATTGTGAACCAGAACTTTGACGTCCCTTGACAAGGGTTCATGAAAGTAATGAACGGGATTTTATTCAACGAACCATGAAATTTAAGGCAGAAAGTGATAAAGCCTGCAAAAAGTCTATAACAAGTGCCATGCTTTTGATTCGTTGCTGGCGCATTCAATAATTAATTCAAGTCAAGAAATTCATGAAGGTTCATCTAACCCATGGACTACTACTGTGGTGTAAATGGTAAATGCACAGCTGTGTTCTGTTGTTTTTCTCTATTTTACCAGTAGAATTATTATTTCACTTTTTTCTTTTCACTTTTATTGTACCAGATTGGTGAAGTCTACCTAGCCAGTGTGTATGGATTTCCTTACTATACCAGGTAAGGGGCCCCTTGTCACCCCCTGAAAACCATCATCACTAAGATTTTTTACTCTCATAAAACTTACCATAGTTATTCCTTCTTTGAGCTGGGCCTGGAGTATAATTTTTTTCTTCAAAGCCTTGTTTTTTCACATTGACAAAAAGATCACGAAAAAGAGAAATCTATTCACTGTGGCAACATACATTACTGAGTAGTTTGTCTTACTGTTAGTAAGTACACCATTATTGAACAAAATCAGGCTATATATCTTAACAAGCTTGCAAAGAATTAATGTGAAGTGTTTCACTGACGCAAGGAAAACTTCTCGGTGTCTTCGGCTGACATCAATGTTTTCTTTCACAAAGATTATGAATGAATGTGATGTCAGATTTTTTTATGCTGCATATCCTCTTCAAAGCTGTTGTTGAATGGACAAGTCGATCATTCGAAATAGGGGAGTAAATGAATCAGGAGCCCATCCTAGGGTCAAGAAATAAGACCCTAACTTAGAAACTTGTCCATTCAGGAAAATTGTTTCAGCATCACAGAGGCAATCAAGGAAGTTGGAGCATCGAGCAATGTCTATGACATCAGTGCCAGCGAGCATATGGAAACGGATACTAGCACTGCGTTAATTCAAATGTTAATTTTAAAAGGTGTTTTAAAATAGAGGAAAACACTCAAACTATATACTCTTGTCTTGCTGTCGGATGGATCTGTCTTGTGAGTTTCTCAGCTGTCATGATTACACAAGGAGGGTTACTTGTCCTACCTTCAGAGATTTGTTTGTTTGTTTATTGGAGGTTTTAGGGCCCCACAACTCACGAGGGTCATAGGGGAGCTCTGAGGAAAGTAAGATGAAAGAATTAGCTAAAAGAGGGAACAGATCAAACCACAAACAGCAGAGAGGTGATTTACACTAAAAAATAAATAATATCATCTCTCAAAATATATGTCGACACCACCGAGAGATGATTTACAATGACAAAAAATATCATCCCTCCTTACAAAAATAAGCAATGGCCATCACATAAAACAGCATCATGGAACAGGAAGACCCAAGATCTTTAAACCCCATTTATGTACAAAAGTACTCTGTACGTTTAATTTGTGACCCTGCTGTCTATTCCATCTTTTTTTTCTGCATCTCAGTGATAGCGATAGAGAGGGGGAGAACCAAAGCCATACGGTGTGGAACGTGATACGAGTGGTCAACATATTCATCATGGTCCGCATAATGAAGATCATCCCACACATCAAGGTGACTGTCATTTCTGTACTGCTAATACTCTATGAATTAAATTCATAAAACATCATTTTATGTATTTTGTATACCTATGTTTTATCATTAACAGTTTATGTCATCACACTTGGGTTTAATTTACAATTGTATACTCTATGTGATTTATTTCTGACATTAAATAAAGATTTCAATTCATTTTAATTCAAAACTGAAAGTAAGAAATTAGCTTTAGCAGAAAAATTTTTTTGTTTATTCAGTAATATTTGTTTCTTGTTTCCTGTTTTTATTAACCGCTTTTCTTTGTCTATCCTTGAGCTTTTTCTCTTGTCTCATGGAGTTTTTGACAAATACTTGTGACTAGATCTTTACTTTCTTTTGTGGCACTTCGTTATTCAACTACAAAGTTAAAAAAAAACAAAAAAACAATCCAGTGGTGTTCTGATTTGATTCAGGCCTTGTGCTATACTGGAAGCAGAATTTTGCCCATTCTCTATTTGTTTCCCAAGAATTGTCTCTTTAGGCTACAGAGATGTTTTAACGTGTGTCTGTCCTTCTCGTCCTTTGCCGTTTTGCTTTCATCGGTTCTTGGTTTTTTTTGTTTTGTGTTGTTGATTTTTTTCGTTGTGTACAGATATTTTTCTTTCTTCTTTTTCTTCACATTCACACCCTTTTTTTTCCTTCTCGCTTTCTCACACTCTCTCACTTCTTTGCATGTCTCTCTCTCACCACAGCCCTGACCCCTTCCTTCTACATCTTCCTATGTGCAGTGCTCTCACCTAGACGTACTCCTCCTCTTCTTTTACTTTTCCGTATAGCACAGCATAAATTTACTTTGCAGTCCTTTTGTTTCACCTGTTGTGTGGTGCCTGATAAAGAAGACCTTTGGTTGAATGAAACATAACTGGCTGTCCTTGTCACATTTAGTTTTCCTTACAAGCCTTATAACTTTGTTTTTGTTGGTAGTCTAGGGCCCTACAACACACCAGGGTCATAGAGGAGCCTTGCCTATAGCTGTTGATTTTTGTACTACTATATGAGTAAAAGTGCCTGGTAAGATTTGAGATTTCTTGTAACAAATGATATCAAAATCTCTTCCAGGCGATGTCAGTGGTGCTTGCAGTCCTGGCAGACCTGGTCCGCAACATGAAGGCGTTTGCTGGGGTCCTGGTGGTAGGTGCCGTCTTATAGGTCATCATGGGTATCCTGTTCTATGTGTATTGTAGCCTGGAAGATGGTGGGTGGGTGTGTGTGTGTATGGGGGGGGGGGGGGGGGGGTTGGGTTCTTAAGAATTATGATAACAAAGCTACACAATAAAAGGGGTTTGTTTGTGAAGCATTTAGAGCTTGGTGATGACTGCACATAAGCGCTTGATAAACGCTATACTTTACTCATGCTTTAGTATAATTTTTTTTTGTTTGGAGAAGTCTCTGCAGTTGTTTTAAATGTATAGTATATTTGTCAAACGCCTTTTGCCCAAGCCTGAAACTGCTTCACAATACCATTACGTCCCTGGTAGACCACAAATATACGCAACACTTGAGTGTTAACCTTCATGGCTTTTTATTTTCCTCTGACTTCAGCTTTGTCTCATTTCTAATCTCCTTTCTTTCGCTCCGTATCCAGGTGATCTTCTACGTGTTTGCCATCCTTGGCATTGAGCTGTTCCACGGGGTCATTGAGTACAAACCTGAGTTTGTCAACCGTACCTTTGACTGCGGCACATACGAGCAGCTGGACTACTGGGCCAACAACTTTGATGACTTTTTCGTGAGTTCAGCTCTTGTTCTATTTCTGATGTTTTAGCTTTTGAAAAGTTTTTTGTGTGTCTAAATTGGCCTCTCTGCCTGCAAACTCTTCAGTACCACCTCCTAGGCTTTACTTTGAAGCAACACTAAAAAAAAATTATTTTTTTTTTCCAATCTATTTAAAGGTTTACATTCAAAGTTACGTTTCATTCTAATGAATCAAATTGAGACCTCATAATTATGAAAAAAACAAACATCAGCAACGTCATGTAGTCATGTATTCATAACAGTCTGCATCATTGCAATATCTCTATCCTCCTCATTATAAGAATAGCCAATTTACATTTTCAATGCTTTAATTCCGGTGTTATTTTGATTTGGGTTATGTCAGCTACTTTAATTTTAAAGTTATAAACATATTTTTGTAAAGCATTCTTTTGCCCCCTTCATTTAAATTTTGAACTTCCGTTCTTCCCCTGGTTGATGTGTTGGTCTGTTTATGTGTTGATGTGTTGGTGTGTGGATGTGTTGATGTGTTGGTGTGTGAATGTGTTGATGTATTGGTGTGTAGGCAGCCCTGGTAGTGCTGTGGGATGTGATGGTCGTCAATAATTGGATGGTGTTCCTCTACGTGTTCAAGGAGAAGACATCACCGTAAGTGAATCAACTACACATTTAACAGATGCTTAGCGTGTCAGCAAACACTGGACTAGGTCTTGCACATTATTACTCCACCGTTATTATTTTTTTCAAGGACTGAGAAACGGTAATGAAAGCAGTAACTAATGGAAAGTCTGCAGAGTGCTAACTTATTTAGCTGTACTGCCATCATCATAGCACATTTTGGAAAATCCCATCTCATCCATTTGGTATCATTTCCTATAATAAGTGTCAGAAAAACTTTTTGATGAATGTTTTCATCCTGATAGCTCAGTTGGTATGGTATGGTTTGGACTTGCAGACCAAAGTGTGTGGGGTTTAAGCCCTGGCCGGGACTATCTTGGTTTACCATGGACACCATGAGTGATTCCTGTTGGTTTTGAATTTGAGTGTAAGCTCAATGAATTATCTATTCCCTTCTTGGGTGCTTAGGCCACGGCACTTTTGTGTTTGCAGGCAGTCAGGCCATTTTTTTTCTTCCTCCGTTATGGCGGGTGATTAGCCAGATGCTCTTGTTCATTCTCTCCAACAACGCGGCAGAGAGAGAGAGTATTTACAGTGAGACAAAGAAAATTGTGTGTAGTCCTTGGGTAAGGCACTTTACCAAACTTACCCTGTAGGTCACCCTTGTTGTACACAACGTTGCCCCTTTGCCCGAAAAATTGTAACACACGTAACAGGCGACTTGTCTTGTTGTCTGCCAGGGGTGTAATGGTATTTCAAAGCACATAAAGCACCTCGGTTGGTATGCACTATATAAGTACTATCTATTTTTATCATCTCTTTCAACGAAACTAAACAAAGGATACCAGCCATAACAGGATAATGATCCAAAAATGACCCAGGATCTTTGAGCGCCCTTTGTGTACAAAAGTACTCGATATATCTAACATGTGAGCCAAATGGCATGTAATTGGGGATGACCACTGAATTGCAAATTAGACACACAAAAAAACAAAGCCTAAAACCCCTAAACAAAACAAAAAAATAGGACAGTACAGGAGCGTGGAAAGACTATACGTTCTATGTCATTCTTTTGTAAGATGCGTAGTCATACAATGCCATGTATGTTTCTTCCAGGTGGTCGTATCTGTTCTTCATTGCCTGGTGGCTGGTGTCTGTCATCATCATCATGAACTTGTTCACAGCCCTTATCATGGAGGTAAACTACTCCCCCTTACCTTTGAGATGATTTTACAGAACAGTCAATCTAGAATAAGATTCTCATAGTCATTTTCTTTCTTTATTTCTTTCTTTCTTGCTTTCTTTCTTTCTTTCTTTCTTTCTTTCTTTTTTCTTTCTTTCCCCCTTTTTTTCTTTTCTAAAATCAAGCAAGATTCGTAATTAAATTCTTAATATCATATGTATCTACCATTATCATTTGTACGTTGTCGGAGAAAACTTGTAAGGGTTTAACTTATAATGCAGGATGATAATATGTTCTTGCAATGTATTCTGAGTAGAATAAAGTTTTGAATTGAATTGAATCATTAGGAGATAAGGGTTTCTTCCATGTCAGCTGATACCTGATGAGCTATCTAAGAACTACTCATCATCATCATCATCATCATCATCATCATCATCATCATGATATCATGAACAAACTAGATTTTACACCTGGTAGAGTCCGGCCTCGTGGCTCGATGCTGTCACATCAACAGCACTGATAATGGACAGTGTAATGAAATCAAAGAGAGAGTTAATATCAAACATGAAAAGGTTTTCAGAACTTAGTACTATTGCTCACACAGTTTTGAACCACAAAACCTTGTTTCAGCTGAACTGTTTTCCACAACAGGCTTGAGCTAATTATTACAATTTAAGATTTAAAGTAAACCTTATTGTTTCATCACAGCCTGTGTGTATGATGTGTGCTGATGTGCCCGTTTTTATCTATACATCTCTGTTAAAAAATCTAAACTGTCTCATTCCTCTTTGTTGTATCTGCATCTTTGGCACATGTTAGAACTTTATCATGAAGTGGGATCGCAGCCAGCAGTTGAATGACAGCAATGACCGATCAGCCAACAGTGAAGACATGACTGTCTCCATCTACCTCAGCAACGATGTCCACTCCATGTTCAGGTAAGGAGTTGCCACCTCTCTCCTCTCTAACTCCCTCCCCCTCCCCCCTCCCCTCCATACCAGCTAGTTGGACATACAGCATCGAGTATGGTGTCATATTGTTTTGTATCATATTGTATTGTATCATATCATATCATATCATGTCATATCATGTCATATCATTTCTATTTATTTCATTTCAAATCATATCATATCATATCATATTATATCATATCATATCACGTCATATATCATTGTGGTCTGTCCACTGAGGAATTGAGGTTGGAGGCGTCCTTGGTACCTCTTCTACTTCTGTTTCTTTTCTTTCAC
>JBCIKM010200517.1:0-12776 GCA_039654465.1 Melibe viridis | reverse complement strand
CCAAGACTCACACGGAAACAAGGACACACAAACACATACACATATACACACATACATACATACATACATACATACATGACGAACATCAATGTGATCTGTTATTATGTTACTCAGCCAATATATTACAGAGCTTCAGTTTAACCGTCAAGACCCCACTTGTCCAATGGTAAACATAGAAATGAGAACTGCTAACCCTGGTAATAACATGTTTCTATAATGGTACTGAACTGGTACAAACAAAAGAGTGGCTTGACGGGTTCACCCACTTGTCTGAAGGGTACAACAATGAGCTCGTAAATTATTTATGATAAAGTGATTTCAACATGTCTAGACAAGCTAGTTAGAACAACAGATCATAACAGAAGTGATGCAATCAAAACATGACCCATGGATTATTGAACCTAATAGGCACTCAAGAAATGGCCACAGAATTGGATGTTGGGTGGGTAAAGATATCTGACTTCAAACAGGATGGTTAATTGCTGGGTTGTTGGGTCTAAGAGGAGTGGTACAAGCCTTGACAAAGATTCAATGATTTTGTCTTTCTTTGGTAAAACTGAAAAAAAACAAAAACGCAAACAACAAAAAACAATTCTAGAGGAGACATTTGGCATACTTGCCATCTCAATATCCGTTGCTTTCATGGCTTTTCATGCACACTTTTTCATGGTTGTTGCTGTTGGTTAGAAAAAAAAATACAGTTCTTTTTCTATAATAGTCCATCGCTGGTACAGCTCAAACACACAGCCTGAGATCAAATCCCCTCCTCCGACTGATAGCAGCCAGGGTTCAAACCAACCTCATCTCCATGGCAGGCCAGTGGTTTTACCACCATGCTGGAGTGAACCCAAGGGTTTAACATGCTTTTATACTCAAGATAAAAAAAAAAAAAATATTCGCTTGCAAACATGAAAGTGCTGTAGCCTACGTACCCATGAAGGGAATAGATTATTTATTAAGCTTACACTTGATGCCAACAGGAATCACCCATGTTTGTCAATGGCGAACCATGATAGTCTCAGCAAGGGTTTGAGTCTGCGAGCCGAATACCCTGCCAATATAGCTATCGGAACACAATACACAATTGGTACCATAATTCTCATTCATCAAATTAATTTCAAACCCCATGAATGATTTTCAATTTGCATTTCAGGATTTTAAGATGAGGAGACCATTTATATTCAACATATCATCACAAAACTGAAGGATGGCAACTAAAGGTATTTTAACAATGACTTCAAACACTTGAGGCAACCCACAAAGATGTTGATGTGTGAAGAGCCTGCAAGGTAAGGTGTCTTGGTCATCAAACATAAAAAGAATATGTCAAATTAGGAGAGTGTGCTGAAAGGTACATAATCTATAAGGTACACTCCACAATAACACAAAGACTAATTGGCCAAAACTCTTCATTTACAATATTATAAAATGAAGCTTATATCATCAGTCAAAAGATGATGCGTTAAGTTTCTTATGTTATCCGTGTTTTGAGTGCAGATATATGTCAACTATGGACCAGTTGTTGAATGCTGTCAGTAAAATAGGTGGATTAGGAATATAATTAAATAACTGATATATTATCTGATATGTTTGAGCTGAAATTTGAAAAGGACTACTCTGTGAACTGTATGCATATGTAAAAGCATTTGATGAATTTGATGTCTGGTTTATTTCTTCTATGGGACAATCTATGCTTTATTTTGCTCATGCATCTCTTCCTTACCTTTTTCTAGTCTATGTCCATTAGCAAGAAAAGCTAATGATAGGTTTTCTTAAAACAGGAATGATCCTTTTCACCATATTATTTCATACCTTTTTATAAAAAAAATTTTTCTGCTGCGCCTATAATTCAATCATATCAAGCTCATCAGCATCTCAAATATTGGGGAAAAAATGCACAATGCATTTAATTATAAACAAGAGATGTCATAAGTGTCAAATATTTTCTTCACCATGGAACCAAATCGCATTGCTCTTACTCACTATAATGACAAACATAGCCAAAGCACTTGGCGTGTTTAATGCTGAGACAAAATGGAAATTCAGTTCTATATAATTTTTAGCAGGGAAACTTTGTTTGTATCAATGTAGTGGGAGTGTGATGTGATGGCTACCCCATGTGCATTTTATGCTATTAGTTTCACTTGGCTTTTGAGGCCAAATTACATAAATCATGGAGATTTTTCAGCATGATTATATAAAATTTCGCGATGACTCTAAGTTTACGTTTTAAGGTTTATGTAACGAAATTCCTCTCAAACAGCTTTTCTAACATTCAACTCTAGTCTCATTTAGTCTTTTAGTCAAACACATGGGGTACCTGGCTTGTGCTGAATATTTGCAATAGTGTAGATAATATAGCATACAGTGAAACTGATCTGTCTTTTTATAGAGCATTCTAAAAACACTTTTCGCCCTCTTCATTTGCAACAAAAGAATGGGCAGTGGAGCTTTTTTTCTCCAAGTCCAATCTGATATAGCAAATGAGAATAACAAGAGAAGAATGGATATCGTGGAAAAATAGAAAAGGTATACTTAAGAAAATTCTACAATAATTCTGTAACTTTTATCAAATCAATTTTAAGCCAGACAGTAGGCCCTGATATGTATTCTTTTATAAATGTTTCTTTCTCAAAAATATTTGCTTTTTCACCTTCCTTCTCCTTAGTTCAGTGAAAAAGCCTCCTGTGTTGGGGAATCACTCTGTACTTAACAAATTATTTACATCACAGGACAACATCCTGTACTAAGAAAGGAACATTATTTGAAACATTAACCGAGATGGGAATGATTCATTTGAAGCTCTCAGGGCAGCAGGTTTTGACAGCCTCCTCAGGTAAATCATTCCATTGACAGATGGCAAAAGGATGATTTGGTTTTGATGCAGCAATATATTTTTTTTAAAGTATTACATCTTTTGAATTCTCCGTAAGTATTGATGACAAATAAAAAATAGTAATTTGGATGGCAACAAACCTGAATGAATTCCATTCCATCAACAAGATCCCACACTGGTGCTCTGATATCAAATAGTTTGACACTGTGACCTTTCTTTGCAAGGGCTTTTCCAAGATTATATCCAGCGTAACCGCCGCCACCTGTTATAACATGAACTTCCTGTTGCTGAGTCTGGGATGATGAGCGAGTGACAACCATCTTGATGTTTTTCAAACTGTGGGGTGGACATATACAAAAATATCAGATGCTCACTTGCAGTATTAGGTTGATTAATACTAATTAATATCAATTAAACACCCAGTCCTTTGGCAAGAAGCAAAACCTTTCAGTTCCTTTAAATTTCTTTCTGTAACAATATTTCTTTAACAATCAGAGGATAACAGAAAATAATTTGAGTTCTCAGTGTTCTTAGAAATTATTTCTATTTGTACCTTTCTATCGGATGGTTTATCAGACAATGACTGCAAAGGGCAAATTATAGTGAGTACAAAACTGTTTCTCATATCCTGCCTGACTGTTGAGACCTTTTGAGGCATTATGCAGCAGCTTATCCATGAGCTTTGAAACAATAATGTACAAGGTAAGACAAAACAAATCCAATCTGTAATGAGACCAGATTGATGTGCATTTGGTCTGTTGAAAGTGACACTCGGTAACAGTCAATAACAATAGGGTGGAAAACAGAGAGGCCTGCCAAATTTTTCTTTTTCAGGCCCACAAAGCCACTTTTTTCAAAATGCATCAATCATGGCATTTACATCAAATTGAAGCTTTTAAGCCCTAAGGTTTTGAAAATTGATATTTAAGTTTAAAATTGTGATTTGTAGTTTAAACAAAGGGGCTAGAGCGAAACACACCCGGGAAGGAAATGTGTCAGGTCGTGATTTGCCCAGCTACCACCAAACAATATTTTATATATGTATATTTTATATATATCAAAGACATCAAGTTGAGACAGCTCTCACAGCATAACCATTGATAAAGCAACAGTAAACAAAAAAAAACATAGTGATACTTTCATTCATTTTGGTACAGTCGTTTTTGTGGTAATAAAATCCTTTCCCGGCAATGCCTCTGGGTTCTGCCATAGGCAAGGTTGGCAACAGACAACAGTGGTGGATGAAAACCGGATATAAGCAGGGATTGTTATATTGAGTTAGGACCACGTTTTATGATGCCCTGATTAAATTGATCAGCTTCAGCAATCATTGTCATTAAGTACAGCATGTGAACTGGCGGATCAAGTCTGACATTCCAGCTGAATATAGTACGCATTGTCTTTACTTTGTCTTTGTTGAAACGTTGACAATTTCTTTTAGCTTTGACGCTTATGCTGAAAACTATTTGTGAAAAATAAAATCTTGCTATGGTTTTGCAGTAAACTTGTGTCACTGAAAATGAAATATGGAACAAGGTTTTATTAAAAAGATAAGTGGAATCCGCCATTATATTTCACACACCCTATTCCTATCTAGTCTAGACCGTCGAGTACTTTTAAGAGATCCCGTTTGCTCTTATAAAAAATGAAAAAATAATTCACAAACCGTTTTGTCTCCTGTCATGAATTGATAACTGTATAGCTCCGACTTTATGTTGATTGTTTAGAAAACAAGATATAGTTTGGCGTAGATTAAAGTTCAATGAAGTGTGTGATATAAAATTAAATAATTCGACCGGTTCTGTTTACTTTCGATTTCAATATTTACATAGTTTCACTTTTGGTAACGACAATATAGAAACAAAAGAGTAGCTATCATATGAATAAAAAAATCAAAGAAATATAAATAAACAGAAGTGAATATACATATATATTTTTAAAAAATAGCTCACAGTGTTATAACTTTTTTGTTCGTTTTCCTCGTCGACAAATGTTTTACGACATAACTGAGAGTTCACTTTCGTATCTTTTAACCTTCTCCCTGGGCAACGAAAATAACCAACATGGCGGCTTAAGTTTTGTTTATGCTGCATCGATTGAAAAGACGTTCAGGTAAGTGTGGAAAAGAGAGTCTGGCATGTATGATAATGATTGATATACCTGAAAATGTTGATTTTAAATTATGAAGAGCCAAATGCTACTTTAAATCACTGCCGTTTTCTAGTCTCCACGAAGGAGGAGGCGTGTAGCTGAACTACTAAAACAAAATACTTCAACATGAGCTGTTCGATTAAATGCTATCAGATCTTTAACAGATTTTAACCATTATAATTACTCACTCATTATTTGCATGGGGGAATTGATATTTAATCTTTTCATGAATTTTTAAATAGTTCTGATTCGTGAATATTCTCTTATCATATTGTCTTGTTAACTGTTCGTCTTGGTTAAAAAGACTGAATTTGTAAAATTGAGCATCTTATTGTGAACTCTACCTGACATCTCAACTTCCTATGGAATAATAAATTTAATTTCATTCCACCAACACAGCACAAATCATCCTTCATCATGTATGACAGAGCTCCTAGAGACATTGCTTTTAAAATTGGCTCAACTCCAAATGTTGTTGGACCTGGAAGTTATGAAGCTGAAATTGCCGGAAAGGCTAGGCTCAGACAAGGTGTGAATTTGCATTTCAAATCAGTCTTTATTTTAAGAAATTTTGATTGTTCCAGTTTCAATGTTTTGTAAAAGCTTTTTATAAGGAAAGGGTGAGGGTGTTGGTACTGTCTTCTTTAGTGTGCTTATATTGTAATTGTGAAGCCCTAATGTGGATCTAAAAAATATGATGTGTTTTTTCCCTCTCTGTCAATGGATAGCTTATACCTTTTCAATCTTTTTGTCTAGTTTTCTGAAACAAGATTAAAAGTATAGCTTACTTTCGCCATGCAATGATTGAAAACTTTGAATCAAAACAAATGAACATTTATCATCCCAAAATCCATAGCTCAATGAGATGTTAAAAATCTGGAAGGATTAAACCAGAAACATTAATTGAAGGGAACTTTGCTCATCTAGATCTTTGAAAAATTATTTTCCTCCAGATGGCTACGCTCCTTTCTTGTCCATGTCAAGTCGTGAAACCTTCCTGAATGTTAGTGATCAAGTTGTGGCGGCTCCTGGGCCTGGTCATTATGATCTCAACTTGATTCAAGAAAGTGTCAAGGTGAGTACCTACATCATGAACGAACTTTATGCCTTAGATAATCAAAACTATTTTTTTTAAAGAATATGTTTTTGCTTTGAAATTTAAAATGGATTTTGGTGTACCTGCAGCTATAAGATTACTATCCTTGCAAAGCATTTTTTTAAAATTATTGTCTCCTCATAACGGGAAGATAACCCTATAGATTGAAATTTATGAGTACCAAGTATAACTAATGAAAGGAATATGTAAGCTTAAGATCTGTTGTGAATTTCTGAAAGTTTGTACCTTTGTTTTGGCATAAATTATGGCGTTGTGAAAATTTTGAAATTAATAAGAATCCGCAAAGACATGATAAGAGACAATGAGTTGTTTCGTTGAGTTTTTCTGAAGAAACATTGTAATTAAGTTGAAATTCTTGAGAAAAAAACAAGAATTCACCTATTTTTATAAGCCTTTTGCCTGTGTGCTGTTTTTTTTTTTCAATGGATTTAAATGTAATGTAGTGACCTCAAAGAATCTTTTATTTAAATATCTCAACCTGTTTCGATAAGAGGATTTAAACAAATCTGATGTAGTCTGTATGATTACCTACAAAACCTTTGAGTTGAAGTTTTCTTTAATTATCAGTTGTTAGTATTTTCTTTGGTTGAAAATGCTCTCTTTTAAGTTTGGCTTTCTGTGTGCTTGTAGGGTGGAGCATCACTTGCAAACAAGTCAAAGAGATTTGCAAATCAATCATCTGAGACCCCAGGGCCTGGATCATATCAGGTTAAAAAATACAATGAAATTGCACCAAAGGCAAAATCAGCACCAGAATCAAGAAGTACAGGAATGGTAAGTTTATCATAATTGATTCTTTTTATGAGGATAAAAAAAAGTCAAATTTGAGTTTCCCATCCAAGACATTAAGGAAATGCTAAATGCGATCAGGTTTTACTTAGATAGCATCAAAAATTTGTAAACAAAACAGCATTGATCATTTTTTCCAAATTGAGCAGACAAAATATTGTGATAGGTGAATAGTAATATCAAATCCTATAGGATAAAAGCTAAGGGAAATCACTTAAAAACTTTGCAAATTCAAATTAAGCATCACTACCTTGAGAAGGCCATCAGAAACAATGAGAAATTTGTGTGCTATTCAATGGCATGAACGACTTGTTTATTTCTTCTCTTCATTGTGCAATTTTTGCTTGTTCCTTTAAAAAAAAACCCAAAAACCCCACAATTATTCCATTAATTTCATTTTTAGCAGCTTTACACTATCTCATTGATTAAATTTGGTGAAGTTGAAATATTTTTTCCTCATTAAAACTACTCCCATTATTGAAAATAAATGCATAGTACCATTATGTTTGACTGACATTTTGAAATCATGATTTAGGAAAGTTGAGGAAAATTATCCTTTTTGAAATAAATGCTAAACATCAATTCGACCAAAACAGAATGCGAGTAGATTGAAAGGAAACAACTTTTTCTCACTGACTACACAAACTTTGAAAACGATTCGACAAGAAACAAACAAGTAATTTTTTAAAAAGCTTCTTATTTTAATAAACAAATTGTGTTCACCAAGAATTCTGCCTATTGCACCACAGGGTGATTTTTATGGAAGATGATTAACATTGCAAGCATCTTTCACTTAGTTTCATAAGAAAAATTTGAATGCATATCATTACAAACCAGAAAATGAAAAATATTTGCTTTTGCTCATTATTTATGTATTCTCAAAGAAATAAAATGAAATCTTAGTATGAGTATTTAATTGAATGTCACAAAATACACACACATTTTGATGCTTTTTGAAGTCTTGGTTAGTTACATATCTGCAGTCTATTTAGGGTAACATTATTCCTTTTTCTTTTATAGTAAAGATTTTCAATGTCCCTGTTCTTTATTTCTCTGTCTACAGCTTTCCCTTTCTTGGTCTTTTCAATGGTGTCAAAAGTCCCAGGGAACCTTCACCTATTGTATTGTAAATAAAATGCTCCAAGTCTAGAGATTTTACAAAGTTCTGCTTGAGGCTTTTATAAAAAATAATGCGACTGATCAAAAAAAGGTCCATGAGCTAATGCTTTGGCTCATCAGTACCAGTTGAACCATGAAAATATTTACTCAAAGCGTTTTGAGAGGCATCAGTACCAATGGTCTTTGCAATCTGAAATTCTTAAAGATTATCTGTTCCTCACAATTTTGAGAGTTGTTAAGAATTCTTCTACAAAGTACTCTCTTTTCACAATGAACTCCTTGAAGATTGTTTTCCTGTTTGGGAAATGGTAATTTTTACATCCGGGAAATCTTAAACTTTGGTCCACATAGTCTAGGTTATATGTCAAAGCAGTCCTTAAAGAAAAAGTATGATTAATGACATCTTTCAGTTGAGATTATCAATCTTCAACAAGCCAATTATGCACCAATAAGCCTTTCACCAAAAGATACTTTCCACACTCAAAAACCCTCATTTCAATAAAATTCTTCTTTGAAATGACTTCAAACTGATTCAGTAGGAATATAATTGAGTTAAACGCTTCTTCAGCAGACTGTGGCTGGACAATTTTTTCTCTTTTTAAGAGCTTTATTGTTTCAACATTCACTATTTATGAATTCAAAGCTCGACCACTGTCTTTGGCTATAAAGATTAATTATTTCATTTGACTTCCATTATGTTTACAATGGATCTACGCACATTCAATTCATAACAGTGCAGTTTATTAGTTCATAGCATGTTTTTGGAGATGATATCAAAACTAATATTGAACTTTGTCTAAACCAGGAGAAGAGTCTTTAGATTTATTTCCTTATGGGGCATTTCATTATGCCTTCACATGTTCTGTTCTCAACTAAAAACTTTGTCAGTTGTTGGAGCCATATTCCTATACATTTAAAAAATCCAAATGGTGTAGTCCTCAAATATCATGCATGTTTGTTGCTACACAGAGGAATTAAGAAATTTTTTTTGTTTGTTTGTTTTGTTTTGTTTTGTTTGTTTTGTTTGTTTTTGTTTGTTTTTGTTTTTGTTTTTTTTGTTTTTTTTTGGGGGGGGGGGGTTGGAGAACAAAATAACATGCTTCAAATGTTACGATAATGGGCCATTGGGTTTAGTGGTGGAGGGAGAGGGAGGGTAGTTTTTATATGGTTAAAGAGAAATCAAAGTAAATTGGGGGAGGTATTTTGTGTGGCAGATTCAACCTGTGGTACCTGAAATAGAGTATTAAGGGGACATAAGTCTCTTCTTTGTCTTGATTTCTTTTTTATGTGTTAACTCCCTTGGTTAGCATTTTTTCGGAAAAACCTCATAACTGATTTGTAATTACATTTACTATAAATCTTATCGTTGCAAATTTCTCTATATTTAACTATACACAGGATCGTGTATAACACGACATGAGGAAGAGTGGTGGAGATAGGGGGCAGGGTTTAATTACACTATTTTTCCTTAACTCATTCCGCACAGAGCAACAACTCAGTCTTTGCTTTTACTAGGACCAAGGAGGGAAGACTAAGGCATTGATTTTATTTTAAGTTTCTTGTAAAATTCCACAAGAAGGTTTTTTTTCAGTTAATAAAGGAAAAAAATTGTTTTTTGATGTGGTTGGTGGTTGTAGCTGTTATACTGAAGGCTCTAAATCATCGACTTTCTTGCAGTTGATGACCAACCGCATCAAGTTTCATCGCAAACCAGAGGCGCCGTCGATTCCGTCTCAAGGACAAGCCTACGGATATGAGGAATGTGATGATGGGACACTGAAGAAGCAAGATCCACCAAGCAGAGACAAAAGTATTGGGCCAGCATATTACACGCCAATGGCGGTGAGTACTGTATGTCCTTACATTTGATTAGAATGCTACTAAATCCCAATGCGTTGTAGGCAAGGATAGGAGTCAAACTCAGAATATTCTCTAAGATGCATTCTGTTTGCCTCTTTTTTCACATGAAATGATGAAGATTTGCGGTGTGCAAGTAAAAAAATATTGTTCTGATAACAAGAGAGTACAAGACAAAATAAACTGTAAGTTTTGTCAAATTAAATTTTCTTGGCATTTTGTAAGTGATGTAAAGACGTGAAGACTTTGGGAACTAGTTAAAGGCAACTATTTAACCCTTCCGGAAATAAGATAAGTCTTACCAGCATCTTTTGATTATGAAGAAGAAATCAAATTGATTGGGACGGATTTTTAAATGATTACTGCTTTGTTAGTGAAGATGTTGCAATCTAAAGATGAAATTGAATGTTGCTGTGGCCGTTGCATTGGTAATGGTGGGGCTTAGTTTCCTGATGCTGCTTTCAACATATTAGGTTTGTGTTTGTATTATCCTTCTAAGAATAGTTGTAGCCATTTTTGATTAGAAAATAATAATATGAAAAGACTGCTATGTTTTTGGAAGCAATTTTACGAGAACACAGTCACACATCTAAACAAGGGGCTCCTTTATGATCCTCCTGTGTGGTGGAGCCCTAAAACAACCAATAAAACAAACAAAACAAATTTAAAGACAGAGCTAATTTTGGGTACTGTAAGGTCTATTTCTTTAACAATTCATTCAGATTGGAGGCTATGATGACACAGAGGCAAAGAAACAATAATAATTAAAATAAAACCAAACTGACAATTTTTTATTCAAGAGGAATGTTGTAGTATAGGATTATTTCTAAAACTTGTGAAGCATATTTTTACAGTGGAGACAACTACAGCTTTATTAATTAATTCCTTTCACAATTTCAAATTCAGTTTGATTTTAACTTGTAGACAAAGAAAGTAAAATTGTTTGGGTCATTGCTGTAAGAGCCCAGAAATAAGGGGTACCAGGATGCCAAAAAATATATTATGTGCAATGTATATGTTTGTGGATGTGATTATATGTTTGTATGTGCTTGTGAATGATGATGGTATTGATAGTTTTATAGCTAATAACTTTGCCATATCACATGATAGATGTTACAAAACGTGGGCTTCCATGCCTATTTTAAGCAATTGAAAATATAATAAGGGCTTTTGTTGTCTCCAGGCTCTTTTAAAATGGCGAAGCATAGAACACATGCCCTTCTGATTGTCTTAGAATGGGCATGCTCAGTATTTTTTCTCTCTATGGTCCACTGATTATTCTTGCCGTCCTTTCTAAACCACTGGCATTTATCTTGGATTTTCTTTGGTCACCGATTGCATTACATTGCACAATGTGCAGTGGTTCTTTAAGGCAACAAGCGATGAGCTTTGAGAAGTTGCTAACAAGACCAAGGCATCTGTTGATGTTTGTTGTCGGGAAGTTATTGCCAACTCTTGAGGCTAGTATTCCTGTGTGTTCGTCTAGAGCAAAAATGGGGTTATCCACGACGTTTATCATCTCAAAGCTGAGAATGGTCTTGGGTGATCAGATGACTTACTTGCCCGGCTGTGGCCAATACTATGATAGACGTTTTGAAGAGAGATTATATTTTTTCTTATAAATGCTAAAGAACATTTCTTCCAAAAATAAATAAATAAATAAATAAATAAATAAATAAATAAATAGATAAATAGATATATATATATATATATATATATATATATATATATAAATAAACTGATAAAAAATAAAGAAATAAAGAAAGAAAGAAAGAAAGAAAAAAAGAAAGAAAAAAAGAAAGAAATGAATCAATGGATGAATGAATCAATCAATAATAAATCAAGCAATCAATCAAAAAGTGAATTAATGAATGTATGAATGGATGAATGAATAAATAATTGAATAAATAAATAAACAAGCAAGCAAAAAGCAAACAAACAATTAAATAAATAAATAAATGTACAAATGAAAAAATGAAAAATAAATAATGAAAAGATGAATAAATAAGTAAATAAATAAATAAATGAATGAATGAATGAATGAATGAATGAATGAATGAACGAATGAGTGAATGAATGAATGGATGGATGGATGAATGAGTGAATGAATGAATGAATGGATAACTAAATGATGAAATGAATAAATAAAAATAAAAAAATGAATAAATGAATAAAAAAGAAAGAAAGAAAGAAAGAAAGGAAGAAAGAAGGAAAGAAAGAACTGAATGAATGAATGAATGAATGAATGAATGAATGAATGAATGAATGAATGAATGTTCCAATACAACCAAGCCATGGCTGCCGTTTAAATAATCATAAGGTTTCTTTGGCTCCACACCCCAGTTACAAGACAACCAAGGATAAAACAAGATTAAAGCAGATCAAAGCTTGTCCCATCCATTATTTTCAAGTTATGTCACCGGAGAAGCTAGATAGAGATCTTAAGTCTTTTTTGGACAGACTTGGGGACAGACATTATAATGATAGCTGTATATTGATATAGATAAATTGTTTTTGATTTGAAGGTGAAGTGGTTTCCCTGAGTTCAATGAGGGAGTGGGATTAATTTGCAATAATCTATCTGTCCAAGAAAGAACAGGGGTAAGATGATACATTAATCCAACTGAGTCAAGGAAGGACATGCTAATCTTGGATAAGGACACAAGAGATTAACTCTCTTCTCATTTATACAATGCCCTTGGGAGGAAGATATTAATAATAATAATAATAATAATAATAATAATAATAATAATAATAATAATAATAAATAATAGTAACAATAATAATAATGATAATAATAAATGAATAATAGTAATAATAATGATAATACTAATATTAATAATAATAATAATAATAATAATAATAATAATAATAATAATAATAATAATAATAATAATAATAATAATA
>JBCIKM010200295.1:0-12779 GCA_039654465.1 Melibe viridis | reverse complement strand
TAGTAGTAGTAGTAGTAGTAGTAGTAGTAGTAGTAGTAGTAGTAGTAGAAGCAGTAGTAGTAGTAGTAGTAGTAGTATTAGTAGTAGTAGTAGGAAGAAGAAGAAGAAGATAAAGATACGTAGTGATTTTACTCCATGTCGCCTAATCACCAATTATTTTCTTTCCAGTTGGAACCTGTTACTGCGCAAATACAGATTGCGGTAAGTACACTAAACCAAATATTTATTGATAGACACAGATCATAAGAAAACAAAGTATAACATAAATAACATAGCAGAACATAACACAACATAACGTAACATAGCATAACATAACATAAAAAAACATAACATAACATTGCATAACATAACATGATATAACACAACATACATTCCATAAGATCACCTAACAACATAGCTTAAGATGACATAAAAACCATAACGGAATAATATAACATAACATAACACTGCAGGACGTGACATTACAAAACATGACATTGCATTATATAAAAAACATTACAGTAAAAATGTAACATAACATAACATAATATAACATGAAATAACACGCCATAACATAACATAAAATAACATAACGTAACCGAAAACAACTTAACATAAATTTGCATAACATAACAAAGCATAACAAAACTTGACATAAGAAAACATAACATAACATAACATAATGAACAACATTTCGTGAAATCAATAATATTATTTGGAAAGATTACGATCCAAACAGATATTTTAAAAATGATAAAAATCAAAGATTTTACAGTTTTAACCTACTGTTCGTAAACACCCAGTGCCAGCGATTCTTAAAATTGTTGATCCCTCATGTCACCCAATTGCAACTAACAAACACAACAATGAGTAAAACAAAAACCAAAAGCAAATCACACCAAGAACAAAAACAAATAAAGAAATCACAAAGTAAATAAACAATAAAAATAAAACAAACAAATCACAAAATGAAACTGTCACAAAAAAACAAACTAAACGAAACAACAAAATCACCCCCCATACACACACACACACACACACACGCACACGCACACACAGACACACACACACGCACACGCACACACACACACACACACATACACACGCACACACAGACACACACACACACAGACACACACACACACACACGCACACACACACACGCACACACACACACACGCACACACAGACACACACACACACACACACACACAAACACACACACACACACACATACACACACACACACACACACACACACACAGACATACACACACACATACACACACACACACACACACACGCACACACACACGCACACACACACTCACAGAAACATAAGCAGACACATCAATCAGCAACTATCGAGCCATTGCCTAAAAAGAAAGCTATTCAAATTTTTTTTGACGGCCTCTGATGTCCTGAGGTTCCAAATTCCACTTGAAAATTTGTTCCAATTGTACCCAATAACTATGCTTCTTTGGGTAGAGATTCATTGAGAGAAATTTTGATTCCCCAATCTAGGCTGAGGCTATAAAATTAGGCAATGTACCAATATGCAGACAGTTAAAGAAAACAATTATGATAATGATGACTTATCCACAGAGACAGAGGAAGAAGAAGTTGATGTTTAAGAATATAAAGAGGCAGAAGAAAACCCTTCTCAAATTTTTTCCTCAACTTTAAATTTTGGATCCAAACTCCTTGCTAGCAAGAAGGTCAATCCCCCCCCCCCCTTTTTTTTTTTTAAACAAATAACCCCATTGCTCCTTTACATGATATAAAATAAATAATTGTATCTTTATGTCCCACAAACTATAGAGCTCAGAATTTAGTGTCTTTAGTAAAAATGCTAAAAAAAAGGACAATTTCAAACCTGTAAAGAACAATACTAAAAACATAATTTAGTTCAAAAGGGGACTCTGCACCCCGTAAACTTGGTTGTACAAAACACAGGTCAGCGTTAAAGGTAATACCTGTCTCCACACACTTTGTTGTTGCACAGATTTGCCATAGCTATAGCCTCCTCCTCTTGGTCTAGAGACAGCTCATATGGAAATTGACCTGTGGAAGAAAGGTCAAACAACAATTTAAAAAATTCTCTTATTTGGTCCAATACGTAAGCTTTTTTCTCAAATTGCATTATAATCACAACAAAATGTTTATCTTCTCCCATGTTGCAGATGTCCCACATAATAGGTTATTAGTTATGCTGATTTTATTATGTACAGAGCTTGTTTCTTTCAGGAATAAGCTATTTATAAATATATTAATCTTATCACGAAATCAAAAAAATCAAATTCAAATAAAAAATTATAAAATTCATCTAGCGCTCATCTACAGTCATCACGATGCTCTAAGCGCTTTGCAGCACCATATCTTGGCAGACACCTGTTAGGCCTGTAACAACTTTTTAGACAATGTCACCACAACCAAGGGGACCTCTGAGCTTTAAATCTACGTCTCCAATAGGACGGGGTAAGTGTAGTTAAGTGCCTTACCCCAGGAAACAACAGGATGAAGTGGGTAGAAATCAAACCAACGCTCTTCAGCATGTGAGTCAGAGCCACAGAGCCCACACTTAACTCCTGTCATGTGCAAAATCTCAGGCTAGCCGTGAGGCGGTTTGTGACCTACTTTCACCACGTGCAGACTTTCCCACATGTCAAAGCAAAGCTCCCATCTTTCACCAGTGTGTTTGCCAATGGGTAATGTTTTCTACCTGTTTTTATCAGCCAATCTCTTTCTATATTTCCAGGTCAAACCATAAAAATCACATGGTTCTTTGGTGCAATATCATTGGTCTAAAATTCAAGCTTGCCGTGGTGTCTAGTGTGCAATATTCTTCTATAAACAAGCCCACCCTGACACAGTGCCCAGGTATTAATGCCATTCCTGCAGCCAAATGATGGATGGTGAAAAGTGAATTAACAGTATTAATATCATTCCCGCAGAATATGAATTAATACACCTGTCCCAAAGTAGACTGTGACTGGTACAAGCCAGTCCCTAACCACGGAAAAGATCAGTTCTTCTCATTGTCAACCGGAGTAAGGTTTTGGAGTCCTGAGGTACAATAGTCCCATGCACAAAGGCTCATATATCAATGCAAATTTGGCTAGGACGACACACAAGTCAATGGCAAAATTTGGGATCCTACTTATATTAATTCATGCCATAGAAGCAATTACCCGTCCAAATTGAAATTGCAATCAATGAAGCTTCACATAACTCAGTATCTCATGATGAGACATTAAAGATTTGACTTTTTAATCTAGGCCCTATAGTATATCGGCTCATTGGTCTTTCTCAATGAGCAGATACCACCAAAGGCAACAGCAAGTAATGTTTGGCTTAAGATTGTGTAATACCTCTAATGTATTGCTCATTATGCCACACAAGATTAGGCATGGTGGACTGATCCTCTGCCTGTCTTCATTTCTTGTGGTCCAGAGTTTTTCCCAGCTCCTTTGACCTGGGTCCCAACATTGCTAAGGCACTATGAAGGGATGAGGATATCAACTTTTTGATCTTACCAGGAAAACTGAGGACTAGTTTGCGTATGTTCAAGTCAATGTGAGGTGTGATGAGGCAGATCTTTGGTTCCCTTCTCTGGCCAAGGGTCACTCCTGTGTCGCTGACCAGCACCCACTCACGGTCAAAGAGAAAACCCTTGGTGCCCATTTCCCACTCTGACACCTGTGGGATGAAATAAACATAAAAAGGAAAATGTATATCGTGTGTATGGTAAAAAAAAAGGATAACATTGATGTTGATGTTGTTTAGAGCTGGTGTTTTAGTGATTTGATACTTTCTGAGCAACCATAGCCATAACACTGACCTGAAACCACTGAACATGTTTGGAATGTTTTTGAAAAGAGATTGGACTCAATGAGCTGGACAAGACATGTGAAGGTAAAATTAAAAAGCTGATACATTGGCATTGAGTAAATAAAAGGGTATCTGACTTAATAAATATATTGGCGTTTTGTACATAAAGATGAGGTGGAGGAGAATACAGATGATTACATGTGAAGGTAAAATGAAGAAGTCAAAACATTGGTGTTGAGTACATTAAAGGGGACCAGGAGTTACACGATCAATCAGTGTTCTGTACATCAAGAGTTAATGAGATTTTTCAGCGTACTTACCCTGAAGGCACCACAAGATTTGACTGGGTACAGGAAGATGTCTGTCACCCACCTAGTGGTGGATGGATGATGAGGAACTGCAGGTGACTTCCAAGGTGATTCTTGCTGCTGTCCCTGCTGTGAAAGCTGCCCAACCAATGAGGGACTCCAGGCACCTTCACAAAAGTAAAGAAAAATAAATTTAGGAAATATTATCACTACTTATAAAAGGAAGAAAGAATTCCCAACAAGCATATACAATGCAGCTGAGGAAACCCTGTCTGATGATTAGAATAGTTGTTGTTTGTTATCCATATTATCCCTTTATACCACCTCAGCAGTGTCAGGACCCAGCAGTTCTATGGAGCTGGGAAGAACTCTGGATCACAAGAAATGAAGACAGGCAGAGGATTGGTTCACTATGCCTAACTATGCATGGCATAATGAGAAATACAAGGGGCATTACTTGATCTTAAGCCAAACAATAGTTGCTGTTGCCTTGGTGGGATCTGCTCATTGAAAAAGACCAATAAGCCAGTTTACCACAGAGCATGATGATTAGAATACTGGCTTTAAATCAAAGTAAGCCATAAAATAACTTCAAAGAAATTATGTTGCCATAACAGTTCCTCCTTGCAGTGATTTCACACGCTTAGGCACATATATCCTTCATGAAGTTCCTCTATTCACTTTTAGGCGTAAATTCAATGCTAAGAAGCTACAATTACAATGCTATAACTCATGATACTTACCTCCTGTTTGCATTGACACTTTGTTGGCAGAGTCAGTGTGGGCTGGTTCTCTTGTAGCAGCTACAATTTGCCCACCACTTATTCCTGCCATTGCCCCCGGCTTATCTTGCCCTGCCCGTTGCACCTTCTCCTGATAATACCATTCTGGGTATGGAAAGCTGGGCATTGGGCTGACGTCCTCCAGGAAGCTGTCTGTGATGAAGCGGAGACAGGCCTTGGCGTCGTCCAGCACCGACATGTAACCAAATGATATCCGGATTGCCCCTGTAGGATGTCCATCAATCAGATCCATATTGTCCCCGCAAACATGCCCCGCCTGAAGAGAAAAGCAGATTTAAATATACAGCCACCATTTTTTAAACGCAGGCCATGAGATGATCAGTCTACAAGTGATTGAAAAAAAAGAACCATAGACTGCACCATAATAAACCATCAATCACTGGTGTGTGCTATGAGATTGAAGTTGATGATTATATTGCTCTGATTCTCCATGTGTTGCATTTTGAAATGACCACCATGTAGTATATTTGTTCAGGCCCATTGGTAGAGGCCTTTAGCAGCTTCACAATACAGTAGTGTAATGACATAAAGAACAAATTAGAATTATGAAAATAAATGCATCAGTGGCTTTCAATATCAGTTTGACATTTTTTAGATCAGTTCTGATTATGAGAAATTTATAAAAAAGTGGTACATTCAAACATAAAATTAAAACTTACATAATTATAACTTGCCATCTAATGTATAGAAAGCAGCTTACAGAAAAGATGAAAAAGAGGATAAATCTGATTTTTTTGTCACCAAAGTACAATTGAAGAGTGGTTTCCCAAAACTCTGTAAGTCGTAATTTAACAATATTGAGAAATCAAGGATTGTATTCACCTCTTTGAGTCAATAAATGTATTACTTTTGGAACTCAATTTAAAAGTAAAAGTCTCTCTGTCTCGAGCATTTACTATGAAAAGGAGAAAATCACAATCAAGCATGTGGATGAAGTATCTCAAAATTTTTCAAAAGGTCACTTTCCAAAGTTTTGGAAACCCACTCTCAAACTTGGCTGTGACCTCTGTATCACAAGATTTTACAGTGGAGTTGCAGACACCTAACACATAAGATCCTTAACTCTTTTTGTCTGGAATTACTTTTTAATTAATTTTTTCTATCTTTGATTGGTGCCATGTCAAATTTTGCCATTTTAAGCATTTGAATACTCACAAAGTACATAAATTGTATAGCAATTGAAAGAGAATGAGGCTTTTGCAAAAAGAGTAGTCTATGACTTTAAATCGAGAATGGCATCATCATTCCGGTTCACAGGTCATTTTGAATCAAAGATGCCATCATTACTACAGATAAAAAGAGTTTAATTAAGAAGAAAGTTTACACACCTCAAAATTGTCTTCTATCATCTTGGAGGACAAGCCCAGACTCTCCTGACATGCCCCAATGTTACAGAAGCAGCCAGTGCGGAGATGAACGTCATGTAGCTGGGCAAACTTGTCCACCTGAAAAACAAGTAACAAAGTAACAGGTTTATCAACCCCAGTTCCTGCCTGGTCATTGATTTACAACAGGTTGACAGGCATATTATTGTCACTGTAAAATCCTGAAAAATTAGTTAATCACCAATCTCGAGCAGTCTTTGAACAATCAATTAAATAATATGACTGTGAGTCTCAAATTACTCACTATTTCTCTGATTTGTATGATAGAAAATTATTATAACAAACTGAGTTCCCTTTAGACCTAAACATTTTATCAAAATGTGAATTTTGCAGTTGCAATAATGAACCTAACAACTCACGCTATGTCCTTCGGTTCCTGGTCTATCCCTGTCCTTCCAGTGTAACCTACCACATATCATAGACAAAGGTCTACATAACTGACTTTAATCAGAACTTCAAAGTCCCCTAGTCTCTGCCCTGACAAGAGCAAAAATGAATGTTTAACATTAATTAAAATGTAAAACATTTAAAAAGAATTTGAAAATGAAGTTGTATGTAATTTATTCAGAAGAATGAGAAGCAATTAAAAATTTAAAAATTAAAAAAAAAAAGTACAATGAATTTACACTGCAAATTTCACACCAGAACCTATTTGTCAAAGACCATGCACCTGTTTGCACGCTTTGACACAATGAACCATTTCTTAATTACATCTTGTTCTCCATAGAAAATTGCATACAAAAAATGTTATGATGTTACCTTCATTTCATTCCCCCAAAACACAACACACAAAAATATGTTACAGTAAATGAATTTTGAAAAAAGAAAAAAAAAAAGAAAAGAAAGGAAAATTACCTCTTTGTCATATAATACCAAAAATAAACAAGAAGAACATATGAAAAAAAAGGACACAAATTGGAAAAAAACCCTAGGAAAAATCCGGGAAAACAAAAGATTTGACATCCCTGAATACCTCACCAACATGAGAAAGTGACTGAGGCATCTAATAAATCCTACCTCAGCATATCCAATGTATTTCCCATCAGATCGTTTCAAGTTGAAGGTGACAATTCCTCCTTGATCCTCTGGTCGGAGGAACTCACTTCCTCCGTAGATCTCTGCTAGGCACTGGCCGTTTCCATGTCTTAAATTCTTCAGGTTATGGTGAAAGAATCTGGCCACACAGAAAACATGTCTGGACACTGCGTCCATTCCTCCTATTTGGATCAAATAAATAGGACACATTTTTTTTTTATGTAACCATCAGCCACTCCCACTTTTCTTCTTCACCTCTTAAATCGACCTTTCCTGTAAGCGCACCTTTTGAAAGTTTGTACAGAAAGCCTCTGCAGTTTAGCAATGATTAGATCCTATTGATGTTGAAATGCATAGAGGTAGCTTGATGACTGTTCTTGATCATATTTTGTTGGCCTAAAGCAAGGCTCTCAGAGCTGGCCTAAGACAGAGTCAAATGGAAGGAGATGGTGGCTGAGATAACTGGTCCAAGACAACATTGTCTATCAGTTAAAAAAAATTGTAACACGCCTAACAGGCTGCATGTATCGTCACATATGTCATAGGTTCATCGTCTGACAGGCATATGGTATTGATGACCACGGAACAGAGCTATATGTACCATAATATAAATGCCATATAGTTGTATTATTATAATAACTAAACTGCCAAGGCATACTTGTCAGATGACTGAGATGCGGAAGGCTGATTCATTCAGAGCAAGAGTGGACCATCATTCAGCTTGATGAATTTGGAGATATATGTTATGTTAATGGATACTTGAGTTACATTGATGGCTAATGCTCTCTTGAAATAAAAAATTAATCGCTCAATTAGACCTGCAAAGTTTTTAAAAGTAAACACCTTTTTTCTTTTTGTAGTGCTAGACTTTGGCTTCAGAGAAGACCAAAACTAGTCCACAAAGTCCTTTGTTCACAAAGGTGATCAGCGCGGTGTAAACAGGAGAGATTGTGAGTTGGGATGGACCAAGATTTGTTTTGTTATTAAAGAATTAAAGGCCCCATGACACAAGTTGCGATGGACCAAGATCCGTTTTGCTATTAGTAGTTTTAAGACTCCACAGCAAAAGTTAGGATGTACCAAGATTTATTTTGTTATTAGTGGTTTCATGACCTAACAACACACTAGGGTCACACTTTGGTCATAGAGGATTACACTGTGGGTAAAAAGATTGGGTCATCAGGTAAGAACTACAAGCGTGCGATTGACCCATATGGAAGAGAAACCCTATGGCCAACCATTTATTCCACCAACCCTATACAAGAGCACTATCTGCTATCCAAGCTGCACTGTCATTTGGTTCCAGGACTCTGTCTTGTGGGCTCAGTAGCATAATCAGTACGGTGCCGTACTGACGAGCACTGGTTTGTTGATCCCTGCCAGCAGACAACGCTACAGTGCTGAGTTGTCCTAGACCCAACACATAAATTTCCCCAGCAAGATGAGTAAAGGTATATTTTTAACAAATTATTTATCATTTCATTTTATATTTTTCTATTATCTTCTTACCTATTGTGCTGACATTGTGTCATGCTTTTTGAGGTTTTTTTTGTTGTTTATTTTGTTCTGGTTTTTTTTTTTTAATTAAGAGCATCATAAATAATGAGTTGACAACAAATTTTCTCATTCATTAGAATTTGAAAGAGAAAGAAAATGGAAGCCTTTGTTCAATATAAACCACACACTCTGCCCAAATCCCTCCACACCAAAGCAAGAAACATGATCACAACCAGCATCACGCAACTTTTCCAGCCAAAGAGCATCTTATCTATCCGCAAATATTGTTCTAATCCATGAACAACATCAAACTGGAACAGTCTTCCCACTCATGTCACTCTCTTCCAAACACTGAAAGCCTTGTTGCTGCCTTGAGCACCAGTAGGCAGTAGAGTAGATGTGCAGCAGGACCATAAGTAAGCAATAAAGTAAGCCTTTGACTTGTTACGTTATCTTCTTGTCTGACCTGCCAGGCGCTGCACAACATCCAGTCCATGCCGCAAGCAGATAATGTCCAGAAAGGGCAGGGTACCGTCTTCAAATCTGTCAGCCATGGCAACAAATCAAGCAAAACATACAAAGTTAAAATAAAACAAAGTGTGACTTTAATTATCTAAATACAGCTTTTATAAAAAGTTAAAACATGGCAGGGAGGTAAAGTGCTTGTATGTCAAATGAAGATCCCGGGTTTGAGTCTCATAAATAGCACAAATTTATTTGGTCATTTTCTGATCTGTTGTCATTTCCTGGTGGGATAAAGGTGCAGTGTTACCCTCTCAATCTGATGGTCACTGGCTCGAGTCCCATGAACAGCGAAATATGTCAGGTCATTTTCATGTCAGAAGCCACTCCCTGGTCCTAATTAAGAATAATGAAGCACCTAGCCCTATCAAATATGGACAACGAGCTAAGAGGTCCTATTTGAATTTTGCACATTTTAAAGAACTCTTGGCAGTTGGAAATTGAAAAGAGTAGGCTGCAAGGCCCCAGTCTCCGCAAAATTCCAAATGTTTCCAAATGTTTTTCAAAGCCAAACATTATGGCATAAGGCAAAAGGTGTACATGGAAAGATTTAAGGAAAGGTAAATCACTGAATAAAGAGGAAAAAACAACACTGCAGCTAAGAGAAAAAAAAAGAGAGCACATCTAAGTTTCAATAAAGGAATCACATTTTGGGATATCATGAAAAATAGAAGGTAATTATTTTGTTTCGTTATCTTTATCCCTTCATACAGCCTTAGCAGCGTCGGGACCCAGCAGCTCCAAGGAGCTTGGAAAAACTCTGGATCACAAGAAATGAAGACAGGTGATCAGTCCACCATGCATAGAAGGTAATTCACATTTTCAATTATACTAATCATTTCTGATACATATCCAAATATAATTTTATTTTAATTTGTAAAACTAAAACTAACTCAGTTTCATTGAGCACGACGCTGGCATGGTAATGCCCTGTACAAGTGCTTTGTATCATTCATTGCCAACAATTTGAAGGCTGAGCTCACACGGAATAACAACAACATCTATGCAGCTGAGAGTCTAAGTTGGAGAGTTCTGGTAGTTACCTCATGCACCTCAAGACTCCGACAGGATTATGACTAACAATGTGAAAAAGTATATAAAAAAACAAACAACAAACAAACAAAAAAAGAGGAAAAAATTTCTCATCTGTTTGTAACTTCAAAATTTTAGCATAAAATTAGGACTAACTAAATTACAACTTTTTACGGCTGTTTGAACGATAAAAGTGGAAATCCACATATCCATGGAAGTTTGTTTTTGTTTATTGGTGGTTTTAGGGCACTACAACACGCAAGAGTCATTATTACCAGCACTGATCATTACTTGTAATGTTGCAAATCCCTGACCTGTCATGTAGTTGTTCTCTGAATGCCTGGAAAGGTTTTTTGGCAGTACTAGCAGCCACCGTGCCTCCCCCAAAGTAGCCTTTGGTCATCAAGTGGGCGGCTCTGCGATGCACCAGGAGGGCTCCTGAAAGGTCACATGGTTAACAGTACTAACAAGGCAGTTGTAATGGATATTACAGGGTGGGTGTCTGTATTAATAATAATAATGACAATAATGTTTTGTCCTGTTATCCATGACATCCCTTCATACAGCCTTAGCAGTGTCGGAACCCAACTCCAAAGAGCCAGAAACAACTCTGGATCACAAGAAATGAAGACAGGCAGAGGATCGGTCCACTGTGCCTAATCTTGCATGGCATCATGAGAAATACAATGGATATTAAGCCAAACAATAGTTGCTGTTGCCTAGGTGGGATCTGCTCATTGATAAAGATCAATAAGCCAATCTACCAATGGGCAGAATGATACTACTACTACTACTACTACTACTACTACTGATAAAAATAATAATAATAATAATAATAATAATAATAATAATAATAATAATACTGTTTATTTATTTATACTATGCTAAACAATCTACAAAATGTGCTCTGAAGCACTTAACAAAAACATAGGAACCCAACACCAGGGGTGATATGCACAATTGGATAGTAAAATACTTCGAATGTAAGCCTAGTCAGAACGTAGCTAGACAGAGTTTATGACAAGCTCTAGTTTGGTATGGACACTGCTCACTGGCACCCATATCTGGCTACAACAGGCTTCGTGCCCATAAACTTTTGTACTTGTGTAATTTTTTTCTCTATTTTTCTTCATTTGGTTACCATTTCACACTTTTGTATCATTTTATTGTCTGTAACACCATTCTACAGTACCTGTAGACTTTGACAATGTTTAAAATAAGACAAACAAGACAAACAAAGCACAATGAATGTGAAGATGTTTGGCAACTGAAGGTTAAACACACATACAACCCACACTCCCTTCATTTAATCAATCATATAACAAGAAAAAGGTATTCTAAAAAAGAAAAAAAAGAAAAAACAACCCACTTTTCTACTTCTCTGATCCGGCAGCCAATGCTATTTTGGTGTCATGACACACCATGCATTCTGTTTATCACTCTTATCTTTACCAGGAACAGTTCAGTTTTATCCTGAACATTTTTTAATGTGATCCTTATTCTAACCCAGTGACAAAAAGCACAATTACTATTTGGGATGGATGAAGCCATCTTATCCAAAATATTTCAATCAAAATCTCAAAATCTCCAGCAGCTTTGAAATGTTCAGGAAGAGCGTAACGGTGCATTTGTTTGGGTCGACAATAAGTAGTTCTATTTTGGATGTACTGTGTTGTGATTTGTTAAAGCAAATTTGATGGTTTGAGTGTATGGAAAATCTTTAAGTTTTAGTCTGAAAATCTGCAAGTGAACCATTCATTAAGCACTTATCTGGTAGAGAGGCCCTATGGATAAAAGTATCGAGGTAAAAAGAAGACAGAGCCATGCTCAAAGTCTGATTAAATCTATTTTTTTCTCACCAAGGCCTGTAGGATATCCAAAGATTTTGTAAAAAGACAGTGTGACAAAATCAGGTTTGATGTTCAGGTGACGGAGATGGAATGGAGATGTGCTGGCGAATGAGGCAGCATCCAGTAAGACATACCACGGAGACGACAATAAGGGGGAGCAACTTGATCTGAAAGTACAAATTGAGAAAAAAGGAAACATGAGAAGGGATTGAGTTTTTAACAAGTCCAAGTGGTCTGAATCAATATTTTAAGAACAAACACAAAAAAGTCTATTATTAGAAAAATAAAAATATTAGGATAAAAACATTTTGAAAAATTTGGTTTTGACATGAATTTTGGTTGTTAAATTTTGGCTGACAAGAAAAGAATGATGTATTGCCTTCGTAATGTAACCTGTCACACAGGTTTACACAGCCTACTTAATATAGTTGTTAGTTATCTAATAGTATTCTCTTCTACAGCACTGTTCTCCCTTTACTTTTACTTTTTCCCCTGTCCGGAGTCATTTAGACACAGTAACTCTTCTTGCTGTCGAGA
>JBCIKM010200184.1:0-12781 GCA_039654465.1 Melibe viridis | reverse complement strand
TCTCTCTCTCTCTCTCTCTCTCTCTCTCTCTCTCTCTCTCTCTCTCTCTCTCTCTCTCTCTCTTTTTTTTTTTTTCTTTTTTTTCTCTTTGCGTCAAAATTCCGCAATAAAGATACTGCCAAAATGCATCTCGCTACCAATAATAATATTTCAACTGTGGTCATATTCTGTAGCGGTTTTTATCAATACTATTTCCCACTAGAAAATGAAACCCCAATAACTTGATAATCGCATGCAAAAAGTTATTTCTGTTATTCATCGATTTCATTCACGGAAAAAAAAAATATATGGAAGAATCCCATATATTTGGTTAAACCTATGAACACATCAAGTTTTATCCTTATTGTGCTTTACTTGTGTTTTTAAGGTAAAGAGATTATTTAAAACAAAACAAAACAAAAACTGTTTATTTTTACCCATTTCGTTTATTAACAAACGTTTCTTTTTTTTATTGAGTTTGTTAATTCACTCTCCGTGTTTATACATTTCAAGCTAATTAAGTTAAATATTTCATATATTGAGATAGTCTATACAATAATTACTTTATACTTCTTGCTTCTTTTTAATAATCGTTTCTCTATGGTATTTTTTTTCTGTCTCATTAAATGAATTCATTCTCTATTTTCCAAGGTTGTAGATTAATGATAGAAACAGCAAGAAGCACATTGATATTCTTCATCTTTGTGTCTCTCGACAGCAGTTCTGCTTTTTTTCTTAGGAGAAAAAAAAAACCTGTCCACTGGGCACTGTTACTTTATGCTTTCTAAACCAAAGTGCTATTTTCTTCATCTGAACATAATTTTTTTTTTTTTTTTATCTAAAAAAAAAAAAAAACACGGAAGGTTTATTACGTCACATCATTTATCTCGTATTTCCAGTTTCTATGAATCCAGTCGATATCATCCATCAAGGATGGTAATTTTGGTACACAGTGCCATTGACTAACATTGCTTGACAGTAAGAAGTGACCAGGGAGTGGGTGTCTTTGAGGGCCCCACATTCCAGCCCTGTCACGGACGAGTTTAATTACAAATGGTTGCTTTTAACATTCGTTCATTTATTTATCTACCTGTTTCTTTCTGCAATTTTTCTTTTCTTTTCTTTTCTTTTCTTTTTTCTTTTTTCTTTCTTTTTTTTTTTCTTTCATTTTTTTTTTCTCTCTTATCTTCATTTGAAACATGTGACTGAATCATAATAATGTTATTTGACTGAATAATAATAATAATAATAAATAATAATAATAATAATAATAATAATAATAATAATAATAATTAATAATAATAATTAATAATAATAATAATAAAAATAATAATAATAATAATAATAATAATAATAATAATAATAATAATAAAAAGAAGAAGACAATGATAATAACAATATTATAGATTGTGATTGCAAGTTTGTACTTTATTTTTTTGTTTATCTTTGATTATCCCCTTTGCCCATTCCTAAAAATCCATCGATTATTATTATCATTATTATTATTATTATTATTATTATTATCATTATTATTATTAGCATTATTATTATAATTATGCTTATTATTAATGTTATTAATATTATTATTATTATTATAATTATTATTATCATCTTTATTATTGGTATCATTATTATTTCCACAATTATTATTATTATTACTAGTAGTAGTAGTTAATCGTTATTATCCCCATCACTGTTATTATAACTATTTTTCATGGTTGTTCCCCTTTGCCCGTCGTTTCCAGGAATCGGGGCACCACCAGCCGGGCACGATCCCGGAACCAGCACGTCTTCTCCTCCAAACGCCTGCTGCTGATGGTGTTTGCAGGCATCCTACTCTTCATCCCGGGCTTGGGACTCAGCGTGGCAAGCCTGGACCACGGCGAGAACGACTACCAGAATATGGCAGAGGGGAAACGAATGTAATCACCAACTAAGCTTTCCATTGTATCTTCTGTAAAGATATTATTGCGATGAGCAGCCATCCAAATTTTTTTTTTTCCCATGAAAATAAACAGAAAATAGTATAGTCACAGTGCCGAGGTGAGTCAAAGCCATAGACAGAAAGGAGAAAAAAACAAAACAAAACAAAAAATAACAGGAAGTCGTTGTCGGAGAGAATCGAACAGATTCGCCTGGCCATTGCCAGAACAGCGGGTTAGTAACTTAACTGAGCGATCAGCCACTCCAAAACTTTTTTCCCACAAGCTTTGATAACCCGCTCAGCTTTGCATTAATGGAGTATTACATACAGATTTGGACCGTTAACATCCTATAAACTTTCTTGGTGCAGTAACATCCTCAGCTTGCGAGAAACCGTAGTATGTCCAAGAATGTCTGTAGGGGGTTAAAGGGTCTTGAATAGAAATATAACATCTTTCGGTATTTGAACTCACCGCATTCTTATTGTTGGAAAACAAAGTTGTGGACTTGATTAAAAAAAAAAAGCTTTTAAAAGTGGAAAAAGATAAGTTGAAATCAATAATTAACTAAAAAGACGAACAAAACAAGGATCCTGCCACCCCCGTTTGAATAATGAATGGCACCATTAAGTAATAATTCGGCAATGTTTGGTGACCTCACTACGACGGAGATGAAGCTTCTGTGAAAAATGACGTCATATTTTTCTGTGAAGCATGCTTTCACACAAATGAAAGATAACACGCATCCTTACAGCTCATTGGTCGTTGCAAGTGGTCATTTATAGTGTAAGAAACCCTCATGATGACAACAGTGTTGAATGGAGAGAGGAAGGTTTTATAATAAGCAAATCAGTCTTTGTTCTGAGTTTCAATGACATCATGTTAACAGGCGCGTGAAGTGAACGCTGGGAACAGTAATTTTTGTTGTTACCAAAATCCACACTAGTAATTTACCATTCGAAATAATCATTCAATTCTTATTTCAGATTTGAGAGAATACTGGTCTCCATCCAAAAGCATTCATTTCCTCAATTAATTAATTTATAAACCATGTCTGTGATTGGGCTGAGAAAATCCAAGGGAAGTAACAAAGAAAATAGCGTTCATTATGTTTGTTTGCATTCCATTTGGAATGATTATTTCCCCTCCGTTAATATCTCTCTTTCTCTCTCTCTCTCTCTCTCTCTCTCTCTCTCTCTCTCTCTCTCTCTCTCTCTCTCTCCATCTCTCTTTCTCTTCCACAGGCATCAGAAAAAAGAGATTCGATGAGGAAGGAGCTGCGAGAGGAATGGAATCTTTTCCTAGAGAATGAGTTTTCCGCAGGTTGGATGGCGCCCGGGCTGTATGGAATGAGATCACGACCCGGAACCCTGTGTCACGGAGAGGCGGCTTGTTACGAAGGCGAATACACTCTTGCATGGGGGCTCCCGGGAGCCTCATTGTGGTGGGTCGGGGGTGGCACGCCGGGAGTGGCTGCCAACGTCAAAAGTTTGCTCCACATGTCCAGACCATTTGTGTTGCCAACTATGCTGATGAGTAACGCCTTGCCTTTTAGACGTGCCACGGCGAGTCCAAATCCGTCCCAGGCGGGAAGTTCAGAACACTCTGCCAGGCAGATCAGCGGTGCAGCTGAGACTGGTATGGCCCCGAATAGCGGCAACAACTTCAACTTTAATCGAGCACAAAATCAGTATCCAAACAAGAATCCCTATGACCAGAGTTCCAATCCTTTTATGAAACACTACCAACAGCTGTTCGATAAACAGAAGTCAAATTTTCAAGGTAATCACTTGAGAAACTTTGATAACAAGGAAAAGAAAAAGGAAAATAATGCTCATATCCCGCAGAACCCTTTCAGATCGCAAGTTTTGTCGGGGAAACAAAATCCGAATTTTGATTCTGTTCAGGCCGAGCACAACAATTATGGAAAGTTTAACCGAGGTCAAAATATTATGAAGCCAACGTCTGGACCATGGTCTGAAAATCAAAATGTTGGTGTAGGGGGCACCACCAGTTCCATGCCAAGTTTTCCCGCGCAAAACCAACTTCCACAGAATACTCCTTTACCGTTAATCAGTTTTGGAGCGTATCCTCTCTTCTTCAGTCTTGACCCTTCCTTATTTGGAAGTCTTCCTTTTTGGGGATCGATGGACAGAATACGGAAAGGATTGGAAGGCAACATGGTCGCAGAGTCTGAAAAAGATGAGCAAAAACTGAGTCAGAGAGAAAAGAGGGATGTTTCTCCAGTGGAAAAAAATGAAAAAAATGAAACGGAAAACAAACAAGCTTCAGGAGACATTCCAGTAGGTGGATGGTCACCATTCATGGCAGGGTTCAGGCCAACTCCTTTTGACCTGTGGATGTCATGGGCGGTAGAACAAGCTTTGTGGGAAAATAGCCAGAAAATGAACAACTCGGACAATGAAACATCTCCATTGAATGATATAAAAGAACCAGAAGATCTATGGAGGGAATTCCACTCCTTGTTTGAAGATGGAAAAGATGACAGAAAAGATGAAGAAGATGGTGATAATGAAAATGATGGATCTAGATCAAAGCGAACCCTCGATGAGAATAAGCAGAGTGAAACCCAAGACGAGCGAAGGAAGAGGATGGTGCTTTATATCCACAGGTTGAGAAGAAACCCTTACCTCTACGCACTAAGAAATTTTTGGTCCAGGTATCACGTATTTTCTCCCTATACCATGTTTTACTGGGGAAATAGAATGGGATTGCCATTAGCTTACAATGGGAATCCATTCTTTCCATGGCGACAAATACTTGCTCCATATTATTATTATTATCATTACCATCGTTATCCGTTCATCGGAAGGAGAGAGGGAAGGAGCGAGAGAACTCGACGGGATGTATCTCAGCACTCTGCAAAATTGGCAGAGGCTAGTGACGATCTCAAAAGAGCATTTTCATTCGACAACTGGTTCAAAAATAATGGAAAGCAAGGAAAATCGTACAACACTGCTCCTAAAAAGCAGTTCTTTCAAAATAAACCCACGCCAACAAACTCTTGGAAATCGTCACAAGGGAGTAAATTTGGTATGAAGAACAACTGGAGCCAAAGGATGGGAGAGGAATCAAGCAAGTATGGCTCAAATACCAAGGAAACATACACTCATGGTAATGGAAACTGGAATAACATTCAACGACCCCAAGGAACCTATCAGAGTAGAAACGATTTCCCAATGCACTCGTACATGACACAGACGGATAGGGCATTCCCGTTCTCATATTTAGATGACGAAATGATGAGTGGAATGGGTAACTTGATGGCGCCGACTACATCATTGATGAATCCAGACTATTGGATGACAAGGTCCTCTCCTCTCTCAAATTACCACTGGCAAAAACGACGAATGCATATGGACAGATTACCAATGCTCGGTCAAAATTTCAACATGTGGAATCAACGATTCATGCGTCAATCTGATGAGAACAATCAAAATAAGGAAAATGAAAGTGACGACAATTCCTTGGAGAGAAGAAAACGTTCCCCAAAACTCATTGGTGCAAAAACCCTCAATCAATTGAAATCTTTCATACAGCAATATAAAACCGAGAAGAAAGTATCTAGCAATACAGCGAGGTGGATACCATGGAAAAGTTTGAAGCTTTTAAGAAATGAAAGGGCATCGAAAAATGTGGTGGAAAAATCAATTAATTTTAAACAAAATTTGAAAAAAAGAACAAAACGAAGTGAGTCAATGAATAGCAAAAGCTGGCATTTTGGTTACCCGATGAACTATGATTACGTATGGAATTGGAATAACTGGAATGACTACCCTTGGACCTCTTGGTATGGCTTTATGCGATGGCCCAGAGAAATTGACGATGGGTCAACTGGAAATAATGATGCTTTCAGAGAGAAACGTGACACAGAAGACACACAAAGGGAGAAACGTTACGGCGGCAGGAATATGATGTATCCTAGAGGATGGCACAACGGCTGGTATAGCTCCTGGAACCCTTCCATGTACAACTCGAGATGGAACCCTTGGTACGGATACTGTGGCTGGAACTGGAGGAGGAACTCCAGAAATTCCAACCAGGCAGATAAGAATGATGAGGATACTCTGTTGAAGAGGGACACAAGGGCTGCTGACGACGGTGAGAGATCCAAACGATGGGGCTACAGATATCCAATGGGCTATGACTATGGTTGGTACTGGAACAACTGGAACAACTACCCATGGCATTCTTGGTACAACAGTTTCATGAGGTATCCACGGAAAACCGAAGAAGTCAAGGACGACTCTACCAGGGAAAAGCGTGACACTGCAGACAAGGACAGACTTCGTCGTTTTGGAGGCTGGAACACGATGTACCCGAGGAACTGGCGGGGTAATTGGTACGGGATGTGGAACCCTTCCATGTACCGGTCTTACTGGAATCCTTGGTACGGGAACTATAGATGGAACTCTATGAGGTATTTCAGGAGCTCTAATGAGAAAGATGAAGTAGAAAACAAGGACTCCACCCTCAGGGAGAAACGAGATGCCGATGAGTCTAAGAGAGAAAAACGCTGGGGTTTTGGCTACCCCATGGACTATGACTACGGGTGGAATTGGAATAACTGGAACGACTACCCTTGGAACTCTTGGTATGGCTTTATGCGATGGCCCAGGGAATCTGACGTTGGGTCAACTGGAGATAACGATGCCGTCAGAGAGAAACGTGACACAGAGGACACACAAAGGGACAAGCGGTACAGCAGTTGGAATATGATGTATCCTAGAGGATGGCACAACGGCTGGTATGGCTCATGGAACCCTTCCATGTACAACTGGAGATGGAACCCTTGGTACGGATACGGTGGCTGGAACTGGAGGAGGAACTCCAGGAATTCCAACCAGGCAGATAAGAATGAGGAAGACACTCTGTTGAAGAGGGACACAAGGGATGCTGATGACGGTGAGAGATCCAAACGATGGGGCTATGGATATCCAATGGGCTATGACTACGGTTGGAATTGGAACAACTGGAACAATTACCCATGGCATTCTTGGTACAACAGTTTCATGAGGTATCCACGGAAAACCAAAGAAGTCAAGGACGACTTTACCAGGGAAAAGCGTGACACTGCAGACAAGGACAGACTTCGTCGTTTTGGAGGCTGGAACACGATGTACCCGTGGAACTGGCGGGGTAATTGGTACGGGATGTGGAACCCTTCCATCTACCGGTCTTACTGGAATCCTTGGTACCGACAAAATGTAAGGAACTCTATAAGGTACTTCAGGAGCTCTAATGAGAAAGATGAAGTAGAAAACAAGGATTCCACCCTGAGGGAGAGACGAGATGCTGATGACTCTGAGAGAGAAAAACGCTGGGGTTTTGGTTACCCCATGGACAATGACTACGGGTGGAATTGGAATAACTGGAACGACTACCCTTGGAACTCTTGGTATAGCTTTATGCGATGGCCCAGGGAAACTGACGATGGGCAAACTGTAGATAAAGATGACATCAGAGAGAAACGTGACACAGTGGACACACAAAGGGAGAAACGTTACGGCAGTTGGAATATGATGTATCCAAGGAGATGGCACAACGGCTGGTATGGCTCCTGGAACCCTTCCATGTACAACTGGAGATGGAACCCTTGGTACGGATACGGTGGCTGGAACTGGAGGAGGAACTCCAGGAATTCCAACCAGGCAGATAAGAATGAGGAAGACACTCTGTTGAAGAGGGACACAAGGGATGCTGATGACGGTGAGAGATCCAAACGATGGGGCTATGGATATCCAATGGGCTATGACTACGGTTGGAATTGGAACAACTGGAACTGGAACCCATGGTATTCTTGGCACAACAGTTTCATGAGATATCCACGGAAAACCGAAGAAGTCAAGGACGACGCTACCAGGGAAAACCGTGACACTGTAGACAAGGACAGACTTCGTCGTTTTGGAGGCTGGAACATGATGTACCCGAGGAACTGGCGGGGTTATTGGTACGGGATGTGGAACCCTTCCATGTACCGGTCTTACTGGAATCCTTGGTACCGACAAAATGGATGGAACTCTATGAGGTACTTCAGGAGCTCTAATGAGAAAAATGAAGTAGAAAACAAGGATTCCACCCTCAGGGAGAAACGAGACGCCGATGAGTCTGAGAGAGAAAAACGCTGGGGTTTTGGTTATCCCATGGGCCATGACTACGGGTGGAATTGGAATAACTGGAACGACTACCCTTGGAACTCTTGGTATGGCTTTATGCGTTGGCCCAGGGAAACTCAGGGTGATTCTACAGATGGTACCGATATAAAAAGAGAAAAACGTGACACAGAAGACATTCAAATGAAGAAATGTTACGGGAGTTGGAATATGTCTCCCAGGAGATGGCATAACGGCTGGTACAGCTCCTGGAACCCTTCCATGTACAACTGGAGATGGAACCCTTGGTACGGATACGGTGGCTGGAACTGGTGGAGGAATTCCAGGAATTCCAACCAGGCAGATAAGAATGAGGAGGACACTCTGCTGAAGAGGGACACAAGGGATGCTGATGACGGTGAGAGATCCAAACGACGGGGCTACGGATATCCAATGGGCTATGACTACGGTTGGAATTGGAACAACTTGAACTGGAACCCATGGTATTCTTGGCAAACCAGTTTCATGAGGTATCCACGAAAAACCGAAGAAGTCAAGGACGACTCTACCAGGGAAAAGCGTGACACTGCAGACAAGGACAGACTTCGTCGTTTTGGAGGCTGGAACATGATGTACCCGAGGAACTGGCAGGGTAATTGGTACGGGATGTGGAACCCTTCCATGTACCAGTCTTACTGGAATCCTTGGTACCGACAAAATGGATGGAACTCTATGAGGTATTTCAGGAGCTCTAATGAGAAAGATGAAGAAGAAAACAAGGATTCCACCCTGAGGGAGAAACGAGACGCCGATGACTCTGAGAGAGAAAAACGCTGGGGTTTTGGCTACCCCATGGACTATGACTACGGGTGGAATTGGAATAACTGGAACGACTACCCTTGGAACTCTTGGTATGGCTTTGTGCGATGGCCTAGGGAATCTGACGATGGGTCAGCTGGAGATAAAGATGACGTCAGAGAGAAACGTGACACAGAGGACACACAAAGGGACAAGCAGTACGGCAGTTGGAATATGATGTATCCTAGAAGATGGCATAACAGCTGGTATGGCTCCTGGAACCCTTCCATGTACAATTGGAGATGGAACCCTTGGTACGGATACGGTGGCTGGAACTGGAGGAGGAACTCCAGGAATTCCAACCAGGCAGATAAGAATGAGGAAGACACTCTGTCGAAGAGGGAAACAAGGGATGCTGATGACGGTGAGAGATCCAAACGATGGGGCTACGAATATCCAATGGGCTATGACTACGGTTGGAATTGGAACAACTGGAACTGGAACCCATCGTATTCTTGGCACAACAGTTTCATGAGATATCCACGGAAAACCGAAGAAGTCAAGGACGAATCTATGAGGGAAAAGCGTGACACTGCAGACAAGGACAGACTTCGTCGTTTTGGAGCCTGGAACATGATGTACCCGAGGAACTGGCGGGGTAATTGGTACGGGATGTGGAACCCTTCCATGTACCGGTCTTACTGGAATCCTTGGTACGGGAACTATGGATGGAACTCTATGAGGTACTTCAGGAGCTCTAATGAGAAAGATGAAGTAGAAAACAAGGACTCCACCCTCATGGAGAAACGAGACGCCGATGAGTCTGAGAGAGAAAAACGCTGGGGTTTTGGTTACCCCATGGGCTATGACTACGGGCGGAATTGGAATAACTGGAACGACTACCCTTGGAACTCTTGGTATAGCTTTATGCAATGGCCCAGGGAAACTGACGATGGGCAAACCGTAGATAAAGATGACGTCAGAGAGAAACGTGACACAGAGGACACACAAAGGGAGAAACGTTATGGCAGTTGGAATATGATGTATCCTAGAGAATGGCAGAACGGCTGGTATGGTTCCTGGAACCCTTCCAAGTGCAACTGGAGATGGGACCCTTGGTACAGGTACGGTGGCTGGAACTGGAGGAGGAACTCCAGGAATTCCAAGCAGGCAGATAAGAATGAGGAAGACACTCTGTTGAAGAGGGACACAAGGGATGCTGATGACGGTGAGAGATCCAAACGATGGAGCTACGGATATCCAATGGGCTATGACTACGGTTGGAATTGGAACAACTGGAACAACTACCCATGGTATTCTTTGCAGAACAGTTTCATAAGGTATCCACGGAAAACCGAAGAAGTCAAGGACGGCTCTACCAGGAAAAAGCGTGAAACTGCAGACAAGGACAGACTTCGTCGTTATGGAGGCTGGTACATGATGTACCCGAGGAACTGGCGGGGTAATTGGTACGGGATGTGGAACCCTTCCATGCACCGGTCTTACTTGAATCCTTGGTACCGGAACTATGGATGGAACTCTATGAGGTACTTCAGGAGCTCTAATGATAAAGATGAGTTACAAAACAAGGACTCCACCCTCAGGGAGAAACGAGACGCCGATCAGTCTGATCTAGAAAAACGCTGGGGTTTTGGTAACCCCATGGGCTATGACTACGGGTGGAATTGGAATATCTGGAACGACTACCCTTGGAACTCTTGGTATGGCATTATGCGATGGCCTAGGGAGTCTGACGATGAGTCAACTGGAGATAAAGATGCCGTCAGAGAGAAACGTGACACAGAGGACACACAAAGATACAAGTGGTACGGCAGTTGGAATATGATGTATCCTAGAGGATGGCATAACGGCTGGTATGGTTCCTGGAACCCTTCCATGTACAACTGGAGATGGAACCCTTGGTACAGATACGGTGGCTGGAACTGGAGGAGGAACTCCAGGAATTCCAACCAGGCAGATAAGAATGAGGAAGACTCTCTGTTGAAGAGGGACACAAGGGATGCTGATGACGGTGAGAGATCCAAACGATGGGGCTATGGATATCCAATGGGCTATGACTACGGTTGGAATTGGAACAACTGGAACAATTACCCATGGCATTCTTGGTACAACAGTTTCATGAGGTATCCACGGAAAACCAAAGAAGTCAAGGACGACTCTACCAGGGAAAAGCGTGACACTGCAGACAAGGACAGACTTCGTCGTTATGGAGGCTGGAACATGATGTACCAAAGGAACTGGCGGGGTATTTGGTACGGGATGTGGAACCCTTCCATGTACCAGTCTTACTGGAACCCTTGGAACCGGAACTATAGATGGAACTCTATGAGGTACTTCAGGAGTTCTGGTGACAAGGAAGAGGTAGAGAGCAAAGCTTCGACTCTGAGAGAGAAACGAGACGCCGATGACTCTGAGAGAGAAAAACGCTGGGATTTTGGTTACCCCATGGGTAATCACTACGGGTGGAATTGGAATAACTGGAACAACTACCCTTGGAACTCTTGGTATGGCTTTATGCGATGGCCTAGGGAATCTGACGATGCGTCAGCTGGAGATAAAGATGCTGTCACAGAGAAACGTGACACAGAGGACACACAAAGGGACAAGCGGTACGGCAGTTGGAATATGATGTATCCTAGAAGATGGCATAACAGCTGGTATGGCTCCTGGAACCCTTCCATGTACAACTGGAGATGGAACCCTTGGTACAGATACGGTGGCTGGAACTGGAGGAGGAACTCCAGGAATTCCAAACAGGCAGATAAGAATGATGAGGACACTCTGTTGAAGAGGGAAACAAGGGAAGCTGATGACGGTGAGAGATCGAAACGATGGGGCTACGGATATCCAATGGGCTATGACTACGGTTGGAATTGGAACAACTGGAACTGGAACCCATTGTATTCTTGGCACAACAGTTTCATGAGATATCCACGGAAAACCGAAGAAGTCAAGGAGGACTCTACGAGGGAAAAGCGTGAAACTGCAGACAAGGACAGACTTCGTCGTTTTGGAGGCTGGAACATGATGTACCCGAGGAACTGGCAGGGTAATTGGTACGGGATGTGGAACCCTTCCATGTACCGGTCTTACTGGAATCCTTGGTACGGGAACTATGGATGGAACTCTATGAGGTACTTCAGGAGCTCTAATGAGAAAGATGAAGTAGAAAACAAGGACTCCACCCTCAGGGAGAAACGAGACGCCGATGAGTCTGAGAGAGAAAAACGCTGGGGTTTTGGTTACCCCATGGGCTATGACTACGGGTGGAATTGGAATAACTGGAACGACTACCCTTGGAACTCTTGGTATAGCTTTATGCGATGGCCCAGGGAAACTGACGATGGGCAAACTGTAGATAAAGATGACATCAGAGAGAAACGTGACACAGATGACACACAAAGGGAGAAACGTTACGGCAGTTGGAATATGATGTATCCTAGAGAATGGCACAACGGCTGGTATGGTTCCTGGAACCCTTCCAAGTGCAACTGGAGATGGGACCCTTGGTACAGGTACGGTGGCTGGAACTGGAGGAGGAACTCCAGGAATTCCAACCAGGCAGATAAGAATGAGGAGGACACTCTGTTGAAGAGGGAAACAAGGGATGCTGATGACGGTGAGAGATCCAAACGATGGGGCTACGGATATCCAATGGGCTATAACTACGGTTGGAATTGGAACAACTGGAACTGGAACCCATCGTATTCTTGGCACAACAGTTTCATGAGATATCCACGGAAAACCGAAGAAGTCAATGACGACTCTACTAGGGAAAAGCGTGACACTGCAGACAAGGACAGACTTCGTCGTTTTGGAGGCTGGAACATGATGTACCCGAGGAACTGGCGGGGTAATTGGTACCCTTCCTTGTACCGGTCTTACTGGAATCCTTGGTACGGGAACTATGGATGGAACTCTATGAGGTACTTCAGGAGCTCTAATGAG
>JBCIKM010200074.1:0-12784 GCA_039654465.1 Melibe viridis | reverse complement strand
CTCTCTCTCTCTCTCTCTCTCTCTCTCTCTCTCTCTCTCTCTCTCTCTCTCTCTCTCTCTCTCTTACACACACACACGCATTTAAAAAAATCTCACATACAGACATGCTCCTTCTCACTTTCTCAATTCTCTCTAACTCTCTATTTCCACCTCTATCACTCTTTCTTTATTTTTCACTCTTTCTTGCTCTCTCATTCTCTCTCTCTCTTTCTCTCTCACTCTCTCTCTTTCTCTCTCATTCTCTCTCTCTCTCTCTCTCTCTCTCTCTCTCGCTCTCTCTCTCTCTCCCTCTCTCTCTCTCTCTCACATACACTCACACGCACATTCTCTCTGTGTGTCTCATTCTCACTGGCTCTCAAGTATTTCTTAAATGATCTCCTTTTTTTAAATGTAAAAAACATGATAGTAAGACATTTCATTATTGGAAGTAAAGAGGAAAAAGAAGTAATAAAATATAAAATCAACAGGGAAATGCTGATGACTATGATGCTGCCAAGATGCGCAAGTTGTTTGATGTCACCAGAGCTGTCATGGTCAACAGGAATCAGCTGTTGGAGGACGCCATGGCTGAAGCAGAAGCAGAGGCAAAAAAGGCATTGAAGAAAGGTAAACAGCTGACACAAGATTGATTTCATATCAGATAAATGATTGCTCGATCCACATTATAAGAAGGAAGTGGGAAGTTTTATTCTTGTACTTTGTGAAAGAAATAATTAAATAAAATACTTTTGAATTGTTAAGTGCTTGACCTAAGGAAAGGTTAAAGGTGGTGGGAAGATTTTTGTACAAGTTTGTAACAGTCTTTCAGAAAAAAAAAATTGTTAGGGGAAAAAGCATCAATTCATTAAAAACTGAATTGAATTGATTTCTGGGAAAATCAAGACGGGAAGCGTGACTTCAAAGATAAGATCCATTTCACTGTGGCCCACCAAATGAAAGAGGTCGACTGGAGTCCAGGGAAGAGAATCCATCAGAATATGCACTGGAAATCATCACTAAGTATTGCTGAGCAAATTAGTAAGTTAGCAAGTAAGTAAGTGTAAGTAAGAAAGTAAAGAAGTAAGTAAGAAAGTAAGGAAATAAATAAGTAAGTGAGCTTCCTTTTTGGAGCTGAATTGAAAATATAATCATGCAGTCACATTTTATCGCTTTCCATTTTCTTGGCCCAATAGCTCAGTTAGTAAGGTGTTAGATTTGCTTGCAGAAGGGCAAGGGTTTGAATCCTGGCTGGGGTTTTTGTTGTTTGCCATTGACAACATGGATGATTCCTGTTGATATTGTGTGTAAAGCTTGAAAAATAATCAATATATTTTTTTGTGGGTGCCTAGGTCGTGGCACATACTATTTTACAGGCAGGAAGGCCAATTTGTTTTATGTCATATAACTTTTCACACTTTCCATCCAACTGAAAATGACTTTTTATGTTCAATCACCATGCTTTATTAATTAAAAATAAACATGACCATTCACCCTGTATGTATTTAGATAAAAAGAAGAATGGATAATGTCCTTATTTACAGAGCAAGAATTGAAAAAAGAGAATGAAAGGTTAGAGAAGCAAGCAGAAGAAGTGAAGGTAAAATTCTTGAAAACGATGTTAATGTAAAACAACCTTGACTTATCACTCATTGTATTGTATAATAATTTCAAACTTTAGGGATGCATTTGAAGTTTATATAAAGAAATTTTTCATTTGTTTTTTCTTGAAATGGAACATAGATTTTTTTTAAATTGCATTTTGTCCACTTCATACTTTGTTGATTGATATTTTCACACTTCTTGCCAATGTTGTAACATTTGTTTATCATAATAATCTAGCTTTTCATGTTTTAAACAGAAATATGGACCAGATGGCGGCTCAAGAGATACAAGGTATCTACGAGAGCAGATTAGGGAAATGGAGGAGAACAATGATCAAATGAAACAGGAAATCAAAGACTTGAACAGAGATCTGAATTCTGAGAAAAGAGCTGCTGAAAAGGTTTGAATTTGGATATTATGTGAAGTCATGCTTTCTGTGTTTTTTAAAAATCTTTCATCTTAATACAATTTCCCACTGTCTAGAAAAATATGACATAAAGATAATTCAGTTTGGTTTGAAAGTTAAAATTTAATGAAAAGTGGAAACAACAGTTGTTATAAACTTGAAAATGTGTTGTCAGGGTTGAAGTTGAAGTATAGATTTAATGAAAATTTAAGATGATATCACAGATAAAGGGGAAATAAAATTCTAGTTTATTGTTTTATTTTGTTGTGTTATTCATATCCCTTCATACTGCCTTAGCAGTGTCGGAACCGAGCTCCAAGGAGCTGAGAATACCGCTCAATCACAAGAAATGAAGGCAGGCAGATAATCAGTCCACTGCGCGTAATCTTGTGTGGCATTATGAGTAATACATTTTGAGTAGTACTCGATCTTAAGCCAAACAATAGTTGCTGTCGCCTTGGTGGTGTCTGCTCATTGAGAAAGACCAATGAGCCAATTTACCGTAGGGTGATAGTTTATTCAGGATATAAATGTACTTTTCCTGTATGGTGGAAAGGTATTTTATTTGTTGAAATTTAAAAAAATAATCCTTTTCCATTTACAGTATAGCGAGCGAATCAGTGAACTGGAGAAAGAATTGAAGGATACTAGAGAAGAGGTAAGGCTTTTATAATTTATGTCAAGCATGTAAGTTTTTGGTTTCAGCTTTTTAAGAATCTAGGTTTAAGAATCAACCTGTAATTCTCTTTTACTTAAAAATTTACTTTGCTTGTCATGATCCTCTCTTTCTAAAATTGATTAAAAAATGGACATTAAAAATTAGGGGCAAATTCTTTGTGATTAATTTTTTTCATGTTTCTTTGGATGCATCAAGATCTACAATGGTTTAATTATTCACCTGTTTTTTCCTAAGAGTCAGAAAAAAATTTAATTGTTTGATCATAACACATTTATTATGCATCATACATGGTCTTTATTGTGTTTTGTTGCTGCCAGAGCTTTTTGAATTTAGACAGATTGATAAAAGAGAAAATACTAACTTTAATTTTCGGCTCAAATGCGAAAATAGTCCTACTCATTGGTTCAGAAACTTGGAGGATGATCAAATCAACTTTGCAGAAACTAAAGGTTTTTACAAATAGATTTCCCTGTAAAGTGTTCATTATCCATTGGCCTAAAATATCAGCAGCTTCAATCTGAATGAGATCACACAACAGCAGACAGTGGAGCAGCAACTTACACAAAGACTGTGGAGATGGGTGGGACATGTTTTGAGAAGGCAAAAGGGAACCATAGCTTGAAAATGTCTACTAAGGAACCCACAAAGAAAAAGATCAGTAGGGCGCCCCAAAAGAATATGGAGAAGTGAGATGACAGGAAGAGGCTCAGGATGACATGGAGAGATCTTGACTCTGAAGCCAAGGATAGAGAATGGTGGCTTTTCTTTGGAGACAGCCTGTGCACCACTGGGAGCTGAAAGGCAAATAATGTATGGCTCATCTACTGATGGCTGTGGGGCCATGAATTTTGCAGACAAGGAGCAGATTATCTAATTGTCTTTGTTTTCTGATCGGAAGAGCTACCAGCCCTGTAATCAGCCAAGACGGTCAAAGTTGATATCATTTATTATAAGAGGGTTGGCTCCAAAACTTTTTTGATAGCATAGATTTTGATAGAGGAAACAAATGAAATGAGATAAATGTTGTCATACATTTATTTCATGCATTAGTATTTGCAATCTACAGTCAAAGAGAATATTTCGACTAATCCAATATCTTTTTTTTAGAATGACCAAATGAGGCAGGACATCAGTGATTACAAGATGCAGATGCAGACGCAGAGGGACAACATTGTGTCCAGACGAGGCGATGATGCCGAGTTCAAAGAAAAACTGGCCAGGAAGAACAGGGAGCTCGCTGAAACTATGGAGGAGTTGCAGGTAAGTTTGATAATAATTGATAATAATGACAGACTGCGTTTATGTATCACTTTAGTGCACAGTCTTCAAAAATTTAACTTAAAGATGAATAAACAAAGCCTTAAATTCTTCAACATTATTCATCTATATTTCTGAAAATGCACAGATGCTTGTGTGAAATTGTTTATGGTTATCTTTCACCCAAACATTGTCATCTCTCTGACCATCTGCTTTCACTGTGTCTGTGGAACAAAGTAGCCACTAGGTTGATTCAGTCCTTTCTTAGTGCAGTAAACACTCTTCAACCAAAGATAACGCTACTCACCTAGATTATCAAACTGAGGTCGATGGCTACGAGGCCACTTGAACCATGGAGTCTCCAAAAATACGTATGAGCTTGTTTTGTATTTTGTTTCGCTCAATAGATCCTTCTTTTGTTCTTTTTTTTTTGCTTCATATTAAATTCCCACTACATCAATGCATACATGTTCAGAATTTTTAAGACTTTAATATCTGATACCGGAGAGTTAATCTTGGTTCTTTTTTTTTTTTCTGTTATAAAATTCTGTCTTCATGATAAATTAATTTTTATCCCAAACAGAACATCACTGATGCCAATGATTTACTTCAAAAACGGTGTGAGGACTTGCAAAAGAATCTTGAGGAATCTATTCAGCAAATGGACAAAATGTCCGAGGATTACATCAAGTTGAAGGTAATTCTTAAAATGACATTTTATATGTTTGAAGATGTAAATTTGTGTATTAAAAAAGAAGTTTTATTGTGTGAATGGTATTTTCTTTTCTATTCGATGATTTTGTAGCATTATTTCCCTTGTAACACTGATATTATTTGTAATCGGTATAAGTAATGTGAAATATTCATAATTTCATGACTATTTATTATAAAAAAAGGAAGTCAAAATTTTAAATTGTAGCTAGAGGCAAAAAAATATAAAAAGTTGTCTTAAATGTCTTTGTATAAAAATAAATGTTTATTTTGCCCTTCTCCTGAGAAAATAATTTGTAAACTACTGCTGATTGATGCTGTCAATATATGCTTCCCCTTTCTTCTACTCTGACATGGTGTTGATTTTATTGTGTTTGTTGTTGTGTGCGCCTGTATGTATGTGTGAAGGATTGAATTGTATTTTCTTTTCTTTTTTTTGTTTTGTTTATTCCTTTTTTTGTCTGTTTCTTTTTGTGTGTGTGTGTGTGGTTTGATTCCAATTTTGCCATGGGTGAAAAACTTTGTAAAATATCCTATGTTGGCAAGATTGGTGGAGAGAGTCTGATAAACCATTTTGACCCTTCAACTCTGACACTTGACCTATCTACCTGTACAGAGTGTCCTGCAACAAAGCGACACAGTGACAGATGCCCTCCGAGAGGAGAACGAGATCCTGAAGAATCAAGTACAAGACCTGACAGAACAAGTGCAGTCCAAGGGGGAAGCAGACGACGCTATCATGGTGGCTGTCAACCAGAAAGTGGATGAGTGGCAGGTAGGCTGTGGATGAATAATTCTTTCTGGGCATGTTTTTTACTTTTATTATGGCAGAAGCGGCCCATTAGCAAAGGCCTCGCTCTGCAACCTGAACTCCTGGATTGAAAACCATTTTGGTATTTCATAATCTCCTCTTGCAAGAGATTTTTTTCTTCTTCTTCTCAAGTTATGTCGACCGACTCACTGAGATAATGAACCTCAAAGGAGTACTGCTAAGCCTGGTAATATAATAACCACAACAAAAGAATGGCAGCAGAGACTGAGTAACTGTTGATGCGTGTGTAAAATTATTCTAGAACAAATCAATTCCTGATGGTTCCCAGGAAGAACAGGTCAATACCTTGATCTCAGTGTAATGTAATCAAGGCACTGCTTAAAATTTTCCATATGTGGTCTGAGTCCGATAGACTTTGGGATTTTATCCATCATCTTGCAAGATGCTTTATGTGGTTGAAAAGACAATTTTTGTTGTTTGACATACTGTGGTTAAAAGTTGTTAAAGATTTTCCACAATGATGTACAGAGCAGTGAGGGGAGGAAGATAGTTTAAAAAGTTTTACAGCAAAATATTCCAATGGCTACTTCTAGAAAAAGAGATAAAGAGATTAAATGCTGTTAAAAAAATGAATAGCATTGCCCTGAACATCAATTTCCATTTTTCACATAAGGGAAGAGATGATTTATTTTCAAAATTGGCTGCACATTGTTTATTTCCTGAGAATGATATTCATGATCTTAGAATAGACTATGTTCAATATTCAACTTTTTGCACTCAATCAGGAAATCATGGGCCAGAAGGATCTACAGATTGGAGATCTCCAAGAGGAACTCTTCCGTATGAAGGAACAGCTGGTGGCGGCAAACATGGACTCGGATAAAGCATCCGTTTCTGCTCTGACAGAGGTGATGAGAATCAATAAATCTTGTGCTAATGATAACAATATCAAATTGACAATAATAATAATGTCACAATTAACCATGACTAAATACATGCGTAATGCACTCAAATTTTTCATTTTATACCCTTTTTAATGGAAAGTCATGGTGCGGTGGAATGTGAGACGAGGATTTAACATTGGTAACAGAATTCATCAGTGCGTCAAATTTTGGTATTAAAATTGATTTTAAAAATAAAAAATCTAATCTCTTTATAGCTGTGTCTTTCCCTGTTTGTTAACAAAACAGTTAATTCTAAGGGTTGAAGGAATTTTCCATAGCAGTATTGGAAGTGGAGTCAACTCTCTGAATTCTCTGTGTGATATAAAGCTGCGCAGAGTAGAAAAAATTGAAAATTAATTTTTCATCATATCTCACTTAGTATGAAGTGTAATGGTTTTGATATTTGAATTACTTAATTTTATGAAGGCTCCCTCATGCTCATGCAGTTATGATATTTGTAATTTGATTTTTTTTTAAAAGAAAATAATAATAAAAGAAATGTATGTAAAGTGTAATATAGAAATGGAAAACTCAGCTGAATTCAAAAGTATTCTATTTATTTGCATATTTATTCAAGCTTTTTTATAATTTTCAACTCTTGAATTTGTTTAAGTATTGCTTTGTCTCAAGAGCTTTTTATTGAGGCATTTTAATCTAGCTGATCCTTTTTTGTGTGTGTGTTTCCCTGTTACAGGTGCTAAAAGACAAGGATAAACAAATCTTTGAGTTGACTGAGAAAGTAGATCAGTGCACGTCAGAAATGGAGAAGAATGCGGCGATCATAGAAGATCTGAATGCTGAACTTCACAGAGGTATGGAAGAAAAAAAAATAAAGTAGAACAATTCAAAATGTTTCAAAGATGTATGTTGCATAACCAACTTTAGATATCATATTTCCCTGTCATTCCTTCTTTGTGCCAAATGATGATATGATTTCAACCTGATTTTGACAAATTTTTGTGGCTGTAAAGAAAATTACTGTTTCATTGCCAGGGCTGGGAAGGAGTTAAGATTTTTGTTTATAGATTTGACTAAGGTTGGCAGATGATTACTGTAGACCCTGAAAAGACAATTTTGTATGCATTGAATTTGGTTGGATTGTCTGTTTCTACACCTCTGTAAAAGTCTTACTTGGTTCTACAATTTTTGTGAGATCTTATGTCAATTTGCCTTTCAATTTTGGAATCATTAATAGTAAATGCAGTGACAACTTTCACAGGTTTACAATGTTCTGCTAGACTTTTTGATTAAACACAGTAAAAAAATAATAGTTTTTTATATCCATTGTTGCTGTTACTATCTTTTATTTCAAGCTTGAAATAATGACTTTATTTAATTTCAAGCAATATTGGTAATAAAAGGTTCTTGTATCGCAGATTTTCATTACTGGCTGACATATTGCACATTAGTTTGAATGAATAGATCAGTACGTTGCAAATATGTTTTTAAATTATTCTGAATTTTTTTCTCATCACTAGTGACCAATGACAAGAGTTTGGCAGTCACAATTTTAGAAAAGAAGCTTATAGACAATATACATGTTTTATTTCTTTGTGTGTTGATTCAACAGCCGGCTCATCTCATGGGGATAGGGTCCAAGCCAAAATGAGAGAACTTCAAAATGAAAACAAGTATTGCAAGGAACACCTGAAACAAGCAGAGGACGAGAGAAAAAAGGTATTGCCAATCTCCACTGAGGCTTTTTTTTTTTTCCTTAACACACTGTCTTTTTTCCGTTTTCTTCTGAAAATACTACTGTTCTCAAGAAGTGTAATAAGGATCTTGGTTATTTTTTGTTGTTAATTGTGATAATTAACTTATAAAGAGAGAATAAGATATAGTGTGAATATAAAATGAATTTGTGAATAATTTGTATGTTGTGTTGTTTTCTATTCATAGATATTCATTTTTTCAAAAGAAAGATTTTACATACTGCAGCTATCAGTATTTTGTTGTTACTTTCATTGCAAGACTAATTTTGCTCCATGTTGTGTTTTATTCAGGCAGAGGACGACTGCAGGGCCAAAGACAAAGAACTGACAGAGCTGCTGGAGCGTATGCGCCAGTATGAAGGGGTGAGAACGTGTTTTTTTTTCCCAGTATTTTAAAAACTTTGACTAATATTCACGGTGTAAGGTGAAACAGAATAAAATAGAGGTTGCTGTAAGTTGGATCTGGCACCCAAAACATCCTGTATTTTGTGTCTTTTGTTATAGCTACAGAAGCTCCAGTACCAGTGGTCGTATGATGAAAGGTTAATACCTTTTCACTTGAGAATTTGTCAGTGTTAGTCTTATTATTATTGTTATGATCATCACAGCTCAAGGTATTATTTTAAAGTTGTCAAAGTAGAACTATGGCTTTCTGATCTCTTATCCTGTTTATGCATTTGCAAGTATGTACGTACATATGTGCATGCGTGCGTGGTTGGGTTGGTGTGTGTGGCTATGCAAGATCAATTAAAACTCATTAGGCAAATCCTATGATATCACCATGAGGAATTTTTCCCTTCTACTTTCCCTTGAAATTCTTTATCGTTATTTTCCCCTTAGAGCTGTACCCAACATGATGATCTAGAACTTACAAGTAATTTGAGACAAGGTGTAGCATGAATTCAGGTTGGATCTTAAAATTTTGCAGGGCAGTCTTGATGTCATTGTATTGTTACTCCCTGAATAGGGTTTTTTTTTCTCCAAATTTTTCTTTTACTCCTCTTGATGATATTTTATTTTGTAGGGAGAGTATGGACTGCAAGAAGCAGTAGCAGAAATCAAAGATGGCAAGAACCAGATCAAGATAAGGGAGAGGTAAAACTTTACTAAATACTCAACTAATTTCTAGTTCTTCTAAAAAATAAGACGAACAGGTTGTGTGATTAAATTGCGATGAATTCCATTAAAAATGCACAACAACGCTTGACAAATTAATTTGAGAAAAGTCACACAAAAAGAATGTAATGCAAACTGATGAAGTGGCTCCAATTTGTTGTATCTTTATATAAATCATGAAACATTGTAGAGGATGGGGATGGTAAAAATGAGAAGCAAAATTATGATAACTTGCTGTATTTGTGTAGTTTTCTTTATTCTCCTTAGACGGAATTCAAGATCTCAGTTCACCTTCAAAGTCGAATTGGAGATAAAATAGATCCTGGATGAATGTGATTGCTTATTTCACTCCATTAAACTTTTAATTCAAATTGAAGAACTGGCTCAGGATAGGAATGAGGTCAAGTTGAAGATGAAATAGATACTACATGAAAATTATTACACATTTCACTCTAACACTTTAGAGAAATTGAAGAACTGAATCAGTACGTGAAAGAAAATGAGTTGAAGATGAAATAGAAACTGAATGAAATGATTGCAAATTTTACTCTATTCAACCCTTTAGAGAAATTGAAGAACTGACTCAGTACATCAACAAGGCTGAGTTGAAGATCAACGAGATGCTGGATGAGAATGAGGAGCTTCGCTACAAGCTGGGCATGGACCCCAAGGAACCTCTGGACCTGACAGAGTTCCGCAAGAACAAGGCCATCCGCCAGGAAGAGCTGAAAGCTGTCAACTTCACCTTGCAAAGAGAGGTGAGATGAAAACTTGCAAACCAGTTGTTGAAAATGATTGTCTCTGTTTAAAAAACTGTAATGCGCCTAACAGGCGATTTGTATCATCATCTGTGTTATATGTTCATTGTCTGCCAGGGATATGGTATTGGAAAGCGCTTAGAGCATGATGACGACTGTGGATAGGCTCTATATAAATGTCATATTATCATTAACTTTTTGGTGAATTTTTTTTCTAGTGTCACAATTCTAACTTTTTTGAGGCAATATCATCTCCTAGTGGGAACTTATGAAAGGTGAACAATTTATTTTTTATTTTTGACTCGTAAAAAAAAAAAAAGTAGAACAATTGAAAATGAAAAAAAAAATGTATGTTGCATAACAAAGTTTAGATTGCTTATTTCCCTGTCTGTCATTTCTTCTATGTGCCAAAATATAATTTTCCCTATTTCCATTTCCTGTGATTCAATATGGAAGGGGTCTGAGTTAAAGGATCCTTTTTGCCACAGGAAGGCGTTTGGTAACATTGCTGATTGGTTATTTAGACTAAACTTGGTTATTAACCACATTACTGATTCAAAGTCTCTGGATGGCGATAAAGATGTTTCATATTTCATATTTCAAAATCATATGGAATCCAATTTTTGCCCTCCTCCTCTTTCAAACAGCCATGATTTATCCATTTTTTCAGATCGAGATGTTGGAAGAGGAAAGAATTGAAGACAAAAAGAAGATTCGTAAACTTGCTCAACAACTTGGCCAAAGGTTAGTTAGAAAATGTAACTAGTGAAAAATAAGTCACTGAAGTTTATATGACTGTTTAAAAGATATTGAATCGAATTAAAATTAAAAATTATTAGAAATGTTTTGATTAAAAACCTCCAACAAAACAATTAATTGGTTAATTTATCTTTATATCAGCCTCTTATTTATGAATACTAACTTTTTTAAACTGAATTTTAGGTTTTCTTCATCACAAAGGTAGTTTTTTACTTTTTAGAATTGATGCCTGTGTTTGTTATGAACTAATTTCTTTTTTTTTTTTTTTTTTTCCCATGTGTGTTTTCATGTTTACTTTTTAGAAGAAAGATCATTTTTGATCATTCTCGATTTCATCATTTTGCATTGTCCACAATTTTATGTCTTTGAAAACAACCACGTCATTTACATGATGATATCAAACATCTAATGTTCTTTGAACATCAACTCTGACTTGGTTCCACAAGTAATCATATCATATCCATACAAGCTTCATTTGATTAAAGTTGGTTCAGAAAGCTCTGGAAAAAATATACAGGGTGTTTTTTTTTTATTATGCTCCGATTTATTATTGAAATAACTAAAAAACAAAGAAATATAGCAGAAAAATTTCTTTTTCAAGGTGACAGGAATTTATTAGCATTTTGTTAGGTGTTAATAATAACAACATCTTACTCAAAACAGTTACAAAATTATGACGCTATAGCTGGACTGTATTTGTTAAAGCGAAAAAAAAACAAACCCATCAAGAGGGGCTATTTCAAGTGAGCTTGGGATGCCAGACAATGGTTTGCTTACTTGTTGCCTACGCCATTGACATTGACCGATTCGGCCAGGTTCTTGTGCCAGGTCCGAATGGTCTTTGCTTCTTGGAGGTGTTGCATGCTTGAGGTACTCTCTCTTGTAAGCTATCTGGTGTAAAGTAATCGGTTTCAAGTCGTGAAACCAAATTGTAACTGATTTCAATGTTATCAGTCATCACATTTTATAGGTATCGCACAGTTATTTAGATGGTACGCCGCTTGTTTTATAGTGGTTCAAAAAGTGATGTCATAGCAAATTAACCAGACGATGTACACCAATCAAACTGATATGACACAAAATGCCAATGAATACCTGAGCCTTTGCAAAGAAACCAGAGCTTTCTGTCTTTCTTGGTTTTTTAGTTATTTCAATTATAAATTGGAGCATATTAAAAGAAACCAACCCTTTATATTTACTCTTTACCAGAACAAAAAGTATCCTTGTATTGATAACTTATATCCAATAGAGTATAATTTATCATTAACTTCCTACCTTCCTTTTTTCTAACACAATGATTGAGACTGAAGGCTAATTTTGGATGGTCAAGAATATCAAATATTATATGTAATATATTAGAATTGTATGAAGCTCACAAGCCGCGATTCAGTCACCGCCACTTCCACATGCTGTTTATATGTTAATCAACCAACATCGTGTTTGCTAGCATGTTCTTGTACTTTTTTTTATTTGTCTTTGTTTTTATTTTTTTCAACTTTTATTTTGTTCTCTTTGTTATTTGATGTTATGTCAAGGTGGGACAAATATTATCTTGTTTTCAATCCTCAATTTTGATTGGTTGTTTTTTTGTTTTTGTTTTTGTTTTTTTGTTTTTTTTTTGGTTTTTTTTTTTGTATTTCAAAGAACTACCTGCTTTGAAAATTCAGAAAAACAGTTTTTTTGTCTGTGTTTTTTCAGATTGAATTATATTTTGAATGGTTACATGCATGCTATTGTGAAGCATACAGTGTTTTGATTGTGGTTATCCTGTATCCATGAAAATCAGTTAATTTGAGACTTTTCAATGTTCATAATGTCACAAATTAAGGATTAAAATCTCAGATAATAATAATAATAATAATAATAATAATAATAATGCACACTTATAACGCGCAAAAACTATCCCCATCTTGGCAGCAGGCTCTAGGCACCAAATTAAGATTAATTAAAAAAAAAAAATCATACCATAATCAGTACCATAATCACATTTACACCTAAACTCACACAGAAACAAGGGGACACACACACACACACACACACACACACACACACACACACACACACACACACACACACACACACACACACA
>JBCIKM010199964.1:561-12788 GCA_039654465.1 Melibe viridis | reverse complement strand
CCCCCCCCCCCCCCCCCCCCCCCCCCCCCCCTCCCCCCCCCCCCCCCCCCCCCCCCCCCCCCCCCCCCCCCCCCCTCTCCCCCCCCCCCCCCCCCCCCCCCCCCCCCGCCAAACATTCTAGAATTACCATTCAAAGTTACCATTTGTACTTGCTTACCTGTTGTATCTATGAGCTAGCCTGATTTATCAATACTCCATTCAAACACGCTGTCCTAATCTGTACAAACAATATTGTTTTAGTAAATACTGTTTTATTTACGTATTAAGCTTTGGTATCCTGGCTTAATCAAATGAAAAGTTATTCTAAAAGCTTGAAATTTCCCCGTGGTCACAAAAAAAAAAAGCATCGACTTAACCAAACCATATTTTTTCGCCGTAATTTTGCGACACCCGCCGTAACCCGTAATTTTTAGCTCCTCGCCGTAATTTTTTACGGCGGAACCGTAATATTGGCATGTCTGCCTATCGTTCACACCAGGTTGGTGTAGAATTCATTGACCATGAAAAAGGTCATTGAAGGGCTGCTGGACACGTTATAATTACATAAAGCAAGATATACAAAGGGGAAGCGACCCTGAAAGACAAGAATTTCATCTTATAAACCTCAAAAGAGTACTGCTAAGCCCAGTGAGATGATAATAATACAAAAAGAGAGTGGCAACAGGCTTATTGAGGGACACAAAACGTAACAAAGACAGTGACATTTTGACCGAACGACTTTGTCAGGCACAACACAACATGTGTAACAAAAGGTTGATAAATTATCTGTCATCTATCTCACCAAAACCCACACTATTTCTTTCTTCTGTTCTTCGTAGGGCTCTTCCTCCTCCTTCTTCATTTCTTGTTCGTTACTTTTCTGGACACATTTAACTGAGAGTCCTGTTATCGGTCAAAACGTTGGTGTCTTTGTAGCATTTGGTGTTCCTCAATAAACCTGTCGCCTTATCTCATCATGTGTGTTGTGATGCGATAAATTTAATAATACAGTCTCATTATGAGAAACAAGTGAGCAGCCTTTGAGATCCTTGCACACAAAGTTACAGATCTACTTTTGGCTGGCCAAGGGCAAGGGGCTGAAGAATCAAAGTAAAACTTTGTATTTAATTCTACAATGCCTTGTGGTAAATCAGCTCATTAGTATTCCTCATCCAAGCAGATACCACCGAGGCAACAGTAGCTATTGTTTGGCATAAGCTTGAGTAATACCCCATATGTATTGCTTATTATGCCACGCAAGATTAGGCATGGTGGACTGATCATCTGCCTGTCTTCAATTCTTGGGATCCAGAGGTTCAGGCCGAATTCAAACCCTCACTTTTTAAAGGAGATGTCTGATACTCAGCCTACTGGGCTAACTTCTCCCTCAAACAGAATCATAAATCTTATGCTATTCAATCAAATAAGACTTTGGCCTAAAAATATCTCAAACTGAGAAACATAAATCTTATGCTATTCCATCAAATAAGACTGACCTAAAAATATCTCAAACTGAGAAACATAAATCTTATACTATTCCATCAAATAAGACTTTGGCCGAAAAATGAGTTTTTTAAATTGATTTGTACATTAAAAAAACATTTTTTTCAAAATGTCAACCTACCATAAGGATTAACATTTTCCTGAGAGACCACAGTGTGAAAACAACTCAAGTTGTCAGTCAGACCAGACAGACTCAAGGCCCGCTCATCTGGACTGTCCTTATCTAGAAGAATGAGGCGATTCATCACTCCAAACCTGAGAACATTGAGATTAAAGTGAAAGATTCCACAGAGAGGTTTTTCAACAAAAAAAAATAGATTAAAAAAAAATGTTTCTCTTCAAAATCTGTATATCTTTAATTCATTTAAATCAACCACAAATTTTAATACAGACTTAAAAGTATGGAAAAGCCTTGTTTATAGCTCCTCACATTTCTAGATCCACCTGTTTTATATAGAATTAATGATTGCACTATTTACAAAAATAATTTTACGCATTGAGTCCAAATCGAATAATAGTGTGAGAAACATGCCAAAAATTTACAATATTAAGTCATGGGAAAAAGTGAAAAAATTACAATAACACCGTGGTCTGCTCCTTTTCATTATCTAAAGTAGTAATGAAATAAAACTATTTCTTTTAAATATTAACTTTGATTTAGCCCCAAAGTTGGGAGAAAATTGATTGAAAAACTATACATTCCAAAAGAGACTTTAAAATCTCATAACCCATACAAAATTAGAAACATACCTGTTGAGAAAAAAATAAACAAATAAATAAAAATAAAATTAAGTAAAAAAAAAAAAAAGAAGCTGTCTTGCTGAGGTTTCCCCATTGTGACACACACCTTGCAATAAGCTGCATAATGAACTGCGACACTGTCTCCTCATTGACCTTGTCAAGCTTTTTTGCTTCTGGCCATTTGGAGAAAGAATCCAGCGCAACAATGACACATGGCTTTTTCTTCCGCCTGCCGTCTTCCTTCTCCTTCCTGTGGTTCTCTTCATGGCAATTGATGACCTGAATCTCCACCTGCAAGATTCGTCCAAACAAGAAAAGTCAAGTGACAACAAATTTAAAGATAATAAATAATGACTAATTACTAAAGAGATCTGGAACCATAGGAAATTGAATTTAATTGAAAATGAATGAAATTGAATTCAATGTTAAACTGTGTGTGATTACATCACTACTTCAAAGATCGTATGGTAAAAATATTTTTTTAGAAAGAGCGACAATAACAGTGATCTCATTTTATCAAATGTTAAAGAGCCAAAAGTCTAACACAGCCTCATACTGAGAATAGAATGAACATCTTCATTCTCTCTATTAAAGTCACCCTTGGGATCCTTGAACTTGCACATAGGGCTCCAGTTCCACTCTTAGCTCGCCAAGGTATGAAAGACCCTGTACTCTATTTGACTGAGTTTTAAAATCTCTTTTTTTGGCTTGCACTTTTTTGCCTCCATGATGCCTGGTATTCTCACCCCACTTCACACCCTCAAGTGATCATTGCTTCATTTTTGTGTAGCAATGAATACTTGTGTCATAAAATCAATTAAAGGTAAAACTTTGTAATATTATCACAATTTCAAAAATGAAACATTTCGTTCCCAAGTGTTGAGTTAAAGAAATACAGAATAGTCTTATAAATAGCTTCTTGGATTTTAAAGATCGTTCAACATCACCCAAAAAATTTGGAAATAAACAGTACCTACAGATCAGCCTTCGTCTGATTTGCATGAATTTGGCAGTGCAATCCAAATTCATATTAAAAGGGGTGGGCAAGTTATTTGTCATTAGATTCAAGTGTACAATGGAAGAATTTTTTTTTTCAAGGAGAGTAATAGAAGTATCCCACCTTCTCCCAAAAGTATTGGGCTTTGAATAACTCCACACTTTGCATCAAGTTATTTTCATCCTGGAAAACAGCACGGGCTTCATTATCATCATAAACAAGATTGACAAGATCCTCCTCCTCTTCTTTTACTTTTGGTATTTCACGCGTCACCATCAGGGGCATTGGGATAAGTGATGAAGAATTTTCTCCAGGATCATTCCCAAGACATTCATTTTCATTCCCTCCATTAGAAAGGAAAGCATTGTGCGTCTGTGGAGCAGCTTCATCATTAAATGTGCCAGTACGATTATTCGTGCACACTACACAATTCTTGACAACTTTACGAACGGTTGTGGACATCCCTACCCAATAGTACTTTGAAGTGAGAGCATTGAGAGTGCGTTCAATACCAATGTGTGCACCTGCAAGAAAAAAGAAAAAAAATAATAATTATATCTTTTTTGTCCTTTTAAAGGCAATTTCTCATTTAAATTACATTTTTTGAAAGTAAACCAGGTACAAAATTAACAAGAGCTCAGACCAGGCACATTCATAAATAAATATACATACATGCACGCAACAACACTCAATCAAGGCTAAGGTTAAGATCTCCCCATCACCCTTAATAATGAAAAACTATGGGTTTTAGCTGTAAATCTAAAACAAAAATGATGGTTATTAACAGTATGAGTCACAAACAAAAACTTGAAGAATAGGTCAAGAATGGTGAGGAAGAAGAAGAAGACAGCTTTAATTAATGCACGTCTAGTGTGAGCATTGTTTGAAAGGCACAGTGGACTGATCATCTACCTGTCTTCATTTCTTGTGATCCAGAGTTTTTCCCAGCTCAGAGCTAAGGCAGTATATGTGTGTGTTTGCGTACATACATTGTATAGAAAGCCTTTGAAAAAAATAAAATATTTAGGATTACACACTTACACATCCAAGGCATTCATGAAACCCTTGGAAAAACAAATGTAAAACCAATTATCATGCAGTGGGAGGGGGGGGGGGGAGGGGGGGAGGGGGGGGGAGGGGGCCCCCCCCCCCCCCCCCCCCCCTGGTGGGAGTATCATATTGTCACATCGGAAAATTGGGCTGGGCCTGGGTACAGGACGATGGCTATCAGGATATGGAATTACAAAATTGTAAGCATCAACATGGTTTGATTGTGCCAACACCACTGTTTCCCGAGATTATCTTCTCGGATTCTCTGAAAACGTAGGACTCTCTTTTGTCAAAATGCCCCAAATAATTTGACCTACCCGTGTCAGTGACATGAGTCCTTGTTGTCAACACTAATTGTTCTCTCACTGTAAGAATAACCTTCCTATAATTATCTTTGTCTTCCTCTGGGTTAGGATCAGGGAATTCTTCTTCCACATATTTAGGTTTTACAATATAAAATAGTTCTTCATTTTCTAAGACGAATCGTTCAGCTCTTTTCCTCGCGGTTCTTTTCACAACTCGTGAAGATCCTTCAGGGTAGGTTCCAAGTTGGAGATATTGCTTAATAATTTTAAGATCAATATGGTAATTCCTTCTCTTATGCTTCTCGATGCGATTCATCTTGTAGTTCATTACACGTGGAAAAAACAAGGGGAACGTAATTTTCTAATCATGTTAGGTGATCACACAGCATTATACTCCATTTTGGTAACGCTCGGAAAAATTTGGCCTGAATAGTTACCTTTCATAAAAAAGAAGCACCGGAAACTCGAAAATGAAAAACAAAACTAAGTATTTGATTTTCCAAGAAAAGGAGTGGATCTGAAGTGATCGCTATCCTACGTGCTAAAGTTGTTAACATATTTCAGCCTTAACATTTCTCGCTTTTAGAGCGTTCTGGCGTCTTTAATTATAGTTGAAGGCTACCCAGCGTGAGATAGCACTTTACAAACGTTTGATTTCGAGAAAATCCTCTCGTCACAGAATGGCAACCAGCCAAGACGGTGATGTGAATAAAGTGATCGATGAAATAATTCCTGTCACTGAGTGGCCTGTTTCAGAGACAGAACTTGCATCAAATAATTCGACAAAAGTCTTGAAAAGGAAATGTAAAGCTGAGAATGAAATTCATGACCATGACTCCTTATATTTTGGAACTCATGATCAGAGAAGGCAGAAACTTAGATGCAGTCCAAAGCCAAATGACAGCCGACAAACAAATGACAAGGGCAGCATAGTAGGGATGACATTCCAACAGTCTAAAGGCTGCTATTCGGTCGAAAGAGAGTCAGATGTGGCAACGAAAATAGCCAGGTGGTGGAGAGAGCAGAGAGCATCTGGTCTGAAAGTGCAAAGCATTCCAAAATGTTGTCCAAAGTCAATGTTGTACCATATATCAAGGTTGGTTACCAGTATTTTTGTCACATTGTTATTTTCTCTTTACTTTAGACTTTAGATAACTAGGCAGCTATACTTACAAAGAACCCATCTTTTGATGACTGGATGCTTTAAACCGCTTCCAGTGCCTGCATTTATTATTTTTTGAGGCAAGGCTGGAAGTCAAGAGGAATTTCATCTGTGTTGTGTGTTCAAGTACCACAGGGAGCTCAAATCAGAGTCATATGATTACTGGTTCAATAACTCATCCACTTGGCCACTCAGTCCATGGTTTAGGTGCAAATCCTTCAAAACATTTTTTTAGCTCACATAAATAAACGCCCCGTAGTAAATCAGCTCATTGGTCTTTCTCATTGAGCTAAGGCAACATCAACTATTGTTTGACTTAAGATCGTGTAATATGCCTTCATATTGCTCTAGAGTTTTTCCCAACTCCTTGGAGCAGTGCCGTGACACTACTAAGACAGTATGAAGGAATAAGGATAACAAAGCAAAATATTGATAAATGTGTTAAACTGCAGCATTGCAGTTCAGCTGGGGAACACCTGAATGATACTTTTAATTCTTTAAACCCAGAGTAGATCAAGAGGAGAGCAGACAACAGGTGTTGTTATGAATTTAAACATTAAAAGTGTTATCAGTGCTAAGCTGGACTAATACTGTCTCTCCCCCTCCCCCTTTCCTCCTGCCTCCAACTTCAAAAGTTTATAAAAGGTATTTTTAGTATATTTTATTTACTGTGAGGTGTAAAGAGAAACATAAATATTGTCTTTTGAAAATTGTTTGTGAGTGTTCCAGGGAAGTTACTTTTTTAAAATGTGCACTTGAAGAGATGTGTCAATATTTTTTGTCATGTCATTTTTTAAGGAGATAGTGGGCATTAGGGTTGCCAAAGTCATGTTTGTTTTGTTTTGTTTTGTTATCTCAGTAAGTTTATAATGTGGAAACTTTTGTTTTCAGACCAAATCTGGAGTGGAAGTCACTGTCAGTGACACATTTGTTTATCTCTGAGCTTGAAAGCACTGTGACTTTTTTTAAGTGGTGAATAGCTCAGCAGATAGGCCACCATCCTGGCAGTGGCAAGGTGATGAGTGCTGCAGCAGACCCCAAGTTGTAATTTAATTTCAGATGACTTCCATATTTCTGTCTTTTTATTTTTCTTTATGGCTTTACTCACAGTACCTATACCATTTTCTTTTACTTTTATTGTTTTCAGACTACCAGAGTGTCGTAGTTTCCTTCAAAAAGAAAAGAAAAGATTGCAACAAGGACTTGAAAGACAAAATGCTAAAAATGCAGATTTATTTGCTGCACTTGCAAGTCTGGAGGACTTTGTAGGCCAATTTTCATCTGCTCTCATTCACATCAACCAGGCCCTCCAACTCTCTCCTGCTGGTAAGTTTGTAAAGTTGAGTATATAATTAGATATATATGACTTGCTCATTTTTCAAAACATCAAAGTATATGTAACAAGTCAGGCAAAGCATAGATTTTTTTTACATGTGTGACGTATAATTTAAGAAATAAATACTCTTAAGATTGTCCACCTCAGGGTATGTGAAACATTGACTGCCTAAAAGTACTTGGAGAAATACCATGTACTATTTTTCTAAGATCTGGGGTTCTGGTCAAGTAAGCTAAAATCTCAAGATGTGACATAGGTTTTTTAATTTAATCTTTTAAGGCCTTTTGATAAATGGCGTGAAACAGTACTGTCTGCAGTTGCTATACATTTACTCATATAATATGTATTTTAAGTGCAAGAAGAATCATTTCCTAAGAAAATGTTACACTTCTGTGATATTGTCTCTCAATTATGATAAAGCCTTTCATTTTTTAATCTTCTTAACATGTATTAATTCTTTTAAACTCATGGTTCTGAATTTTGACAAACACAAGATTCTGAATACCTCTGGCTGAAGGAAAAGATCCACAGACAATGTCAAATCCTGGACAAACAAAAAGATGCAACAACACAACTTTGGGACAGGAAATGCTCTTTTCCCTCTTTTTTTGAGGTACTTTGTTTTCTCTTGTTCTTTTTCTTACATAATACTTAACTTGCGATGTTCTGTGACATTTTAATGACAAAATTAATTAGAAGACGGTGAAGGCTGACTGGTCATGATTTTTATTCAATTTTTTCCCTTTTAATTTCTTTCTTTAACCTCTGAAATAACAAAAATACCACAAAGTAAAAGTTACATTTTTACCACTATCAGATTGGCATGAGATGAGCAATTACTATTGATATGAAGGAAACTAATCACAACTAATTTCTCAGTGTTTTTGGTGTTTTATTTAAAGGCACTCAACAAAATTCAAATAACCATAGGTCAGCCAAAAATGAAAATATTTGCAGGAAGGGTCTATTTTGTTAAAAAAAAATTTTAAGCCATCATATTCTAAGTGCTTCTAATATACCACCACAGCGTTACAAAGTAACATATTTTCTTACAGACTGCTAGTATTTATTGTAGCTGGTTAGAAATAACATTTTAGATATTTTGACACCGAAAGGTACTAAAGGTAAAGATAAAGAAAGCATAGATTTAATTTCATTTACGTCATCAAATCATAACACTTATTTCAGATTGACCAGAAATCCATCCCAAATGCCTTTTTAAAAAAACCAAGATAGTATTTTTATACAAAGGAAGTCTTTATAATTTTCCTCCTCTTTCTATCTTTCTCAACCCACTTGGCTTCATCCTCTACTAGGTGCCCAGAGTTTCCAGTAAAAGTTTGAGTGTCTCAGAATTTAAAGAAAAATATCTGAGAGCAGGGAAGCCTGTGATTGTTACAGATGTTGTTCATGGTATGACCAAGTCAACATTTGACTTTACCATGGTCTCGAAACATGCTGGTAAGTTCTTTGTAAAAGCATCCAGAAAAACCTATATCGAAATAGGCTCTTAAACATTTCCACATTGACATCAACCACAAACGGACAAGTCAGATTTTATGACAGAAATTCCAGGAAGAAAAAAAAAAAGAAATTTTATAATGTAAAAAAGATTTGGACTCTTAAGACTTAATTTTACATCTGTTTTAAAGAAAAATGTGAATGGGATGCGTTATAATGGTTGTACCTTTCATCATTGTTTTAAAGTTGGGTTGTTTGAGAAAGAGTAGTTTGTTGCCTCTTTGCCTCATTCTAGTCACTGATTTGGTCAATTTTCTCAGCTTTATGATTTGACAGAAATGAAAAGGGAGCTGCTAAGTCCATCAAAATTATAAATGGTGCACATATTTAATTATTTTGGTTTGGGTTTTTCTTTTTTTTCAAATTCAATTTGACCCTTTTCTACCATCTTGTAGTGGTATCAGTACTTTCTTAAGGGGTGATCCATTTGATACACAACCCATGGAGAATAAGGTAAATACAATATGATTAATTGTAATCCTTTGGTGCCTGATTTAATTGCACGTCAAACATTTGTGCTCCATCGTACCTTTAAAGACTAGCCTCGAGCTTTAACCTTTTTCTTTCTTTTTTTTCAATTATTTATACATACTTATTAATTGCTGATTACAGCAATTTGTTTTGTTTTTTATATGGATTTTTTTTCATGTGTATGAGATCGCACTGTGGATTTATCATCTGCCTGTCTTCATTTCTTGTGATCCAGAGGTTTTCCCAGCTCCTGGCGCTGGGTCCAGACACTGGACACCAACAGTGTATAAGATCAGACTGTAACATGAATTTCACCTCTTGTCAATAAAACACTTTATTTTTACCTTTTACTTTATTCTGTCACCCTGTTTGGGTCAAGTTTTTTTCATATTTACATCCCCTGAGTCCTGACTTTTCTACAAATCTTTTTATAAATATAAGGGGATGGTCATTTTTTTAAAAAATTATTTTCCCACAAAACTAACTAAATTAACTGCTAAAATTCAAAGAGGTTCAAGTTCTGTTGCTTGCATCAACAACTGAAACTGAAATGAAAGTGACGAGTGCGTGACTTTGTTATGATCAAATGAGGGGGTAAAACCTTGTGAAATAAGATCAGCCAGTACAATGTTCTTTTGTCCAGAGAGCTGTTCACCAGTTCTCTGCTTCCATGCGTAGTACATTAATTGGCATGGTAAGTCACAGAGCAGATAGGGAGCAGTACAGGCAAAAATAGATGGAGCAATTTAGGTGATTAAGTGTTAAAAGAATCATCCTGTAGAATCATATTCAGTTTTGAAGTCAACAACTGTTTTGAAAAGCCTTGGGTTGTTTGACTTCTCAGGGGACACAACTGTCACTACCAGAGAAGCTGTTTGGGACTCTATGTCATGGGCCAAACTGGAAGACAAAAGACGAGTCTCTGTGGCGGAGTTGATTAAAGACATCCAGACAGATTCGGCCAAAGATGTCTTGTTTGATTGGAGTTTGCCCTTACACTGTCCACGCCTCGCACAAGAAATGACAGTGCCACCCTACTTCAAAGGTAATATCTCAATATCATTTTCAGTATAAACATATACTGGAGGGTGACTACAAAAAGTTGTCATTTTGTAAAATTCTAAAAAGTGAAATAATTTTTCAGTTTCTTAAGTTTGAGTAGATAGCTGTGTATTTGGTCATTTAAAAAAAAATAGTATTCAGATAAATGAGGGGACAGGTCATATCAGAAGATGAAGCGAAAGGAGAAGCTGTTTTACTTGCACTTGATACTAGGCAGTAAAGTATTAATACAGTTGACACTCGATATTTGCTTGCTGCTTGGGAGAGCTGAAAAGTATAGTTCTGTTAAGAAAAGTCATTTTAACATTAATTCAAATGTGTTCTTCGATAGAATGAGATTGAGTAACAAGTAACAGTATCAGTGTTACATGATCTTGCATTAAGGGAGCATTCTTAAACAACCAATGTAAAAATTCTTGATAGTTGAATGATCTTGCATTAAGGGAGCATTCTTAAACAACCAATGTAAAAATTCTTGATAGTTGAACACTCAGTAAAAACTCAAGCAATGGGATAACAAAAATTTATCTTTTTGCAGAAATAATAATAAAAATAATGTTGCACACTTATACCGCGCTACATTTCCCCATGCATGAGGCTCTAGGCGCATTAATGACAAAAGAATAAATACATTTTAAAACAAAACAAAACAAAAAACAATAATAATATTATTATTGTGCATCTTCGAGGAAATTCTGGAAAAGAAATGTTTTTAGTCGCTTTTTAAAAGTGGTTGAAATAGAAGTGTCCTTGATAAGGTCAGGAAGAGTGTTCCAAAAGGTGGGTCCAAAAACTGAAAAGGATTTTTCACCGATTTTTAGTTTCGTAGAGGGGATGACGAGTAGATTTTTTTAGAGGAGCAAAGAGATCTACTGTCAGGCTCATAAGGGGTAAGAAGCATCACCATTTAATTATGGTGTATCAGTGTTTGTGGAATGTCGGGAGCATAGTTCACAAAATGCCCAGAGCTTTAATCTGTGACCACTACCTTATTCATAAGAAAGCTCTTTCCAGCTTTCACATGCTGTTATCAAGAACTTGCAATCTTTCAGAGTGCAGATATCTCCAGTAACTACACTAAATATCGCTAAACAAACTAACCCACTACTATTGACTATAGCCCAAGAGGAAAGTAAGAAGATGATGATTTTACTTAAATTGGAGAACAGGTTCAAACCACAAACAAAGTAGTGAGATGATTTACGCTGAAAAAGTAAATATTTTTAAAACACACTTTTTCTACAGAGAAATTATTAACAAAGACATATAATACAATCAGGTTAATAAACAAATATAGAAAATGGCCACCCACGAGCACGGCACCATAAAGAGACAGGAAAACAAAGGACCTAGGAAGCCCCTTTCTGTGAATAAATATTTTATTAAAAAGTACTTGACAGTGTGATGACCTTGTAACTATGTACCAGAATCCTTGACATTGGGGATAACGACAGAATTGCAGACAAGATAATAAGTTAGAAAGTAAGAAAGGACATAATAGAAGAGGTTGGAGGGGGGTAAGTATGATGATATCTTCAGTGCAAAAAAAAATATTTAAAAATGAGACAGTAAGGAGATAGAAGAAGACGAAACCACCAGGGACTCCCATTTAATGCTTGCTTTTATATATATATATATTAGTAGGAGTTTGGTAGTGTACATGCTGGAACATTTTCTCAATGAGAAACAACTCTACACAACCATTGATTAATGCGCCTTGAGGATGACCTTGTTGCGAAAGCCGCAACGTTATAGAAATGTTATTTATTGTTATTGACAACTGTTCCAGACAACTTCTTGTTGCATACCAGCCCTGGCTCCCTGTATCGGGACAGCTGGCCCAGTCTTTTCATCGCCCCAAAAGGCGCCACCACCAACCTCCACGTGGACGCCTTCCACTCCCATTTCTGGATGGCACTCTTTGAAGGTCGCAAGAGGTAGGTGTCGGTTCAGTGGAACCTGGAACTCTACAGTAATTCCTCTTTGTAGTTTGTTGTTGTTGTTGTTGTCCTAGGGCATAACCAAACCTTCTTAATCTAATTTCATGAGTGCTTTTGAAATGAACTTAATGAAGAGGGGGGGGGGGGGGGGGGGGGGGGG
>JBCIKM010199854.1:0-12789 GCA_039654465.1 Melibe viridis | reverse complement strand
ACCTATGGCATAGCCTTTAAAATCATCAGGCCGCACAAGCCTCTCCACCACGCCAAGGCAGGGAACATGGAGAGGCAATAGACTACTAACACAGAAGATGATGACAATGATGGACTAAAAAAACAACAACAAAAAACAATGTCAAAAATGGTCGTATAGTCTGCTCTCTTCATTGGTGCAAGCCCCAATATTTTTGGGAAAGTTATTTTACTGCTCTCTGTATTGTCAAGTGTTTACCATCAGCTGAGATATTCTCTATTGCTCACTACAATTGAAAACTGGCCCACTCATCCCCTGATACGTAAGCCCAGGTCTATTCCAACAGAAATGCATCCCTTAGAGATTTGAGTAAAAAAATAAACAACATAAAATAATGACAGATAAATTGAACTTCTTGCCACCTTGAGTAAGCAGGCCAAGCGAGACAATAGACCTTACCTTGCCCGATGTCACAGACCAGACTTTGAGTGTGTTGTCATCCGAGCCACTCACCACTCGATTCCCACAAAACTCCAGACATGTGATCACATGGTCATCGTGGCCTTTCAGAGTCTGTAAATGAGTAAAACATACCTCTGTACGACATGGTATTTGTGTCCACAACAGATGCCCATCACTTTTTTGACATATTTGGCACAGATAAACAAATACATAATGGCAAATCAACCAATCAAATCCAAATCTCATACCTCAAAGAAAATCTTTTCAAACAAAACACATTGACAGATCGCTCAGCAACTCTTGTTATTCAATAGTTTTACTTGTATCACATATTTTGAGAATAATGTAGCAACGACCACAGGCGGGTCCGGAAGTCGGGCCTCGAAATGGCTGTTTTTGTGGTTTGAGAAAAAACCTGAAGTTCCCATTTTAAAAAATTCATTACGGGGATTCCTTTTGTCATAAGTCGATGAAATTTGGCAACCAATGAGAAAAAAATTTATATTTTCTTCATGCAAATGTACAATTCTCTACAATTAATAGAAATGGTCTAAAACTTCGTTTATTCCCTATATTTTAAGACGTAAGTCAAACTTAGAGGAGTTCCCGGCTGTATGGTCACATGATGATAAACCAACCTAATTTGTCTGCCTCTATGAAATTTCAAGTTTCTGTGTTAAATAGATTTCTGGTATCAATGAAAAAAATTCACTCGAATCATAAGACTTGTTTGGGTTTCGCCATTCTCCATCAGCTACAGAGGCAGCAGGCGACGGCATCGCGAGACGCAAGTGAGAGCGTGCGAACAGTATTCTAAGGGTTTTGATTGGTTGCACGTCATCACGGCATGCAGCGGGTCAGTCTAAGTTTCAACTCTTCATATTTCTACTGCACTGTTCGGGGGGTGAAAACAAGACATTACAAGTTGTTTTGCTCGATGTATAATAAGATTTTATTGAATTTATATCAAATATCATTACCAGTCGTAGTTGAAAGGATATCTATTATAAATTTTCCGACTGTCCGTCTGTGTGTTACCAAACTCCTCCGCCCACAGACAACCGATTTTGACAATTAAGATGTCAAATCAAAGCTCTCACTCCGAGGAATGTCTATGGGTATTTCCATCTTAATCACAACAAGGATAACTTCACAAATTAATATTTTAAATTGTAGTAGGAAGAAGAGACTAATTCAATCGCCGCCATATTTGAATCGCGACGCCTCTCTTGCACGTATGTTCGCGACAGGCATTAGGGGCATTCGTTTGTTTTGTCACGGCGAGCGGTGGAACTGTTCTCACTTACCCGACGGAGGAGGGGGAGAGGGGGTGGGTAATAATTGAGTGGGAATAAGATGAGAAAAAAAATAGTCGGGGGGGGGAAACTGCAGGGACATGTGCAATACTTTTACCGAATGGGTGGTGATGGATAGAAGATATAATTGCAGCATTTTGACTTTCTCTGCTGAGAATACTTCGCAAATAAGGTCTCATATCATTGCTTTCACTTCGAGGAACATCTATTGGGAATTTCATATTAATAAAGAAACGAATAACTTAACAAATCTTTTGTTCCTTCTTCATATTAGTAGTCAGGCAGAAGACAATGAATGAGACGATGCCATCATGGTTGTTAGTGACACAGTTTCCCACCAAAAGGGGCAGCGCATCAGTGGCCAGAACCTCTTGACAACTCGGACGGGAGGCATGAAGGGGGAAAGGGTTAATTAAGTGGAATTAAGACCCCAGGTGGGGGAATCAATAGTAGTTTGGAGTTCACAGCCGAGGCTGCTACGTGGTAGAGCTGTTCTCACTTACCTGGACGGAGGAGGGGTGGGAGGGGTGGGTAATAATTTGGTGGAAAAAAGATGAAAAAAGAATCGAGCACTCCGGAGGGCGTGTGCAATATTATTACTGAACGGGTAGTGATGGATAGAAGACTTTTGGATTTTCTCTGCTGAGAATGTTCACAAATAAGTTCTCATATCAAGGCTCTCACTTCGAGGAACACAAGAAACGGATAACTTTACAACCCCCCCCCGGTCACATTTGTAGCATAGTAGAGAGACGCCGCGAGACAAGAGGCTGCTGGTGACTTGGATGAAGGCAGGGAAGGGGGGGGGGAATTTAGAGGAATTGAGACATGAGGGAGAATCAAAACATAGTTTGGAGTCAAGCAGCCGAGGCTGCTACGGGTTTCTTGTAGGACTAAAGTTTTCTATTGTTCCAGGTGAATTTTTTTTAATTATAAAAGACGTTGCAAAATTACCTTTAATTCATCCTTGATTGGTGAATTGATTGGCAGTCGTAGGTACGCTATATGAGACAGGGGGTTGCCAGGTAAGGTTTCAATACGACATTGAGGGGTAAGATGTGTAAATGCATCACTTGGCAATTTGGCACAGTATCTGAAATGGGGAAAATCACTCAAATTCAAGGACAAATGAACTTTTCACATCACTTGATTGAAATGTAGGAAAGCAACAAGAATTGTATACTAAAACACTATATGGGTGAAAAACAGCAATAATATGTAGAGAAAATTTGGAGAAAGCCTAAAACTCAATGAGATTCAAATCAATTTTTTTTTAAATTTTAATTGCATTGATTCCATATTACAAGACACACATGAGCTTAAGACATAATTTAATAAAAAGTGTTTCGTTTACCTATTTTTTTTTTCAAATCAAATGTAATTCCTATCAATCAATTCACCTCTGCTTTGCACTGGGCATTGCTGCCTATAACTCTGTAAGGTGTTCTAACAATGGCATATCCACCAATTGACCGTTTTAAGCACTAAGAGCTTGTTGTTCTTATGGGGTTAAAATCTATACAATTGCCATCTGTATTATCTTTAATAGTTAAGGTCCTGTTATACGAACTGTTGGCTGATTTGTTAGTCTGGAGTCTGTTCATACCTGCCTTCTAAAAATAAATGCTGAAGAAAACCACCAAAAGCTTGGTGGTGGGATCTGGTCAGTTTTGCACCAAATATCAGATTGAAATATACGGGTAGATTGTTGTTCACCTGCTTCAGGTGTTTGTAAAATTGAATTTTATCGACTAAAACTAAAAGGCAATTTTCAGCTTTTGATTTCTGTTCTGCATACACACATATGGGATAAAAAAACAACACATGGTTGGCATTCTTTCAGATTGTTTTAGATCCTAGTTTGGCAAATCAATTTAGAGTTTTGGAGCCTTATGTATTTTAATCAAATGGGTTAAGTGACGTTAAAATCATTATCCTATGAAAATCTTTTTCTCTTACAGCTTTCAATTCAATTTTATATGCAGACCAGAGTAGGAAATGTTCAGCTGAAAAAAAAACAACCCAAAAAAAACAAAAGAGAAACACTTACAGTCTGCTAGGGACACATTAAACCGCTTTGGCTCCCAAATAAAAAAGACTGAACATCAAACCAAAAAGTAAACAAAAAAACATCCCTTGACATCCCCCCCCCCAAAAAAAAAAACAACAAACCAACAACAAAAAAACAAACAAACAAGTGAGTAGCCAGGTTTTTAAACTGAAATTCTTGTTTTATCGCATTGACTTTATTCAAATTTGTACTTTCAAAGATCCTACCAAGCATGTTTCTATTAAAAACACAGAGCATTAATTCGATGACAAAATGTCTTCAGATCAAATTTACTTTATAGAATCAATTTCATCCTCCCTCTGATACCCTCAAATATACAGTTCATTACTTTATCTATTGTAATAAAAACAAAAACAACACAAAACTGTTCACCTATTGATAAGAGCAATGGCTCCATCCAAAGAAATCTTTGCATAGCTGGATGAGTAAGGTGGAAGCAGGTGGTGAAACTCCTTGTAATTGTCATCTTCACGGTTGATGGCACTCGGTTGCTGAGCCTCAGGTTTGTAGTTTCCTAGTAACACCTGTGAAAAAAAATATATAAATAAATAAATAATGACTTTCAGATTTGTGCACACTGGGCTTATAAAAAAATCTTCTTTAACTCTCTTCTGAAATCTTTTCTTCCTCCAACATATATAAAACTATTTTTTTCCGTTACTTAAAAAACATTTTTTTTCTTTGCAACAAAAGAAAGATCACGAATTTAATCCTTCAAAAAATAAAGAGCGATTTTTCCTTAAGCACTGGATTGTGCAAAGTCATAGAGTTAATTTTTCACTTCAATCAGTAAATTAAGAGAGAGAAACTTTATTTCAAACCTAAAACTTGATACCTTTTCTATTCCTTTGAACACTTGTAGATTTGACTGAAAACATGAACTGCAATCCTCATCCAGAAGAATGACAAATGAAGCATCTCTGGCTCTTGCCCGGCCCTATGCCATGAAAACAAGAACAAAAGAAAACTTGAAAAAATACAAAATGAGATTTACTTAAAAATAATTTTGAGGCATACTTTACATCAATCTAGACTTAAGATTTATCACACATTAAGAAAAGAAACTAAAGTACATGATATTATAAAAAAATGCAAGATATCTTTCCACAAAAAAATAGCTTTAGCAAAACTGACTGAACACTAAATTTCTAGTCACTGAGAAAAAAACAATAGTAAGATTTTAACTTTTTGTTCATAAAAAAAAACACTTCACTCTGGGAAAATCTCCAACCCCTCACAGACAACACTAGAAATAACTTGTCTCGTTTGACTATATAGCTTTCTTGTGAAGTGGTTTTGTGCTAAGAAAGAATTTACAATCTTGCAAGAATAGATGGCAACTCCTTTTACTACACCACTAATAATTTGTTAGAGTGCTTCGACCCCATATGACAAATATTTTCTAGGAAAAAATCATGTTTTGGGAAGATACAGATACAATGTATAGACCAAAAGCAAATTTTATACTTTAAGGAAATTGACTAAGTACTATAAAGAGGTGAAAAAATAGTGTCCTACAGTTTGATTTCATGCCATTTCCACAGTAATGATTGAAATTCCATAAAGATTATTTTCAAACTTATTTCTCTAAATGGCAAAAATCAACAATGCTTATTAAAGAGATACAATTGTTTAAAAACAACAATCTCAACTACAGAATGATGTCGCAAGAATCAAACTCCAACCCTCTTAATGGTATGTTGCATGCTGTGGTTGTTGATGATGCAGAACAAATAATTTGTTCTTTGGAGTTGTTAGGGCCCTCCGACACACGAGGGTTGTAGAGGAGCCAAGGGGAAAGTAAGATGACAGAATAAGTTCAAAGAGGGAACAGATCAAAACACAAACAGCAGAGAGATGATTTACACTACAAAATAAATATCATCTCTCAAAACATTTATCAACACCACCGAGAGATGATTTATAATGGCAAAAAAAACATGATCTCTCCAAATGAGAATATGAAATGGCCATCACTCATAATAGCATAATGGTTCAGGAAGACCCAGGATCTTTAAACCCCCATTGTGAACAAAAGTACTTAGTACGTTTAACTTGTGACCCTACAGCAATATACCACAAGGCATGACATAAAGGATGACCACTGAGTCGCAAACAAAACAACAAAAACAGGACATCACAGAAAAGGGGAAAAAGTAAGACGATAGCTTCAGTGTAGAAGATAAGAAACAGAAGTAGAAGTGCCCACCAGGGACACCCACCAACCTCCAACGCGTTAATTTTTTTGGCCCTGCAGTTATGTACCAAAAGGTATAAAATAAGGGATTATTACTGAGTTGCAAACAAGACAACAGGACATCACAGAAAAGGGGAAAAAGTAAGATAATAGATTCAAAGTAAAAGATTAGAAACAAATAGAAGCAGAAAAGCCCACCAGGGAAAACCGCCAACTGCCTGCAGAGAAAGGTCAGTACAGCAAGTTATCCCCGATGACTGATGTGTGCTCAAATTATTTTCTTATGATCAGATTTCTTTGCAAACATTGTAAGTAATAAATTCCTACAGCTGACAAAGGGACCCTTTCTACCTTTTAATTCCTTCTGAGGATCCAGTTTATATGATTTTCTATAGAAGCACATTGTGTGCATTTTTTCTTTGCATCCCATCCAAAGGAATCCCTTAAAAAGTATCTGGCACACCAACCTTTCCCTTTAAAGAACTTATTTGCTGAATTGTTGATAGCTGATCAAACCACTTCATCTCAATGGTGAAACAAAACACTGGTGTATGACTATAAGTAACAATCACAGACAGTATTTTATCGCCCAGAATCAACAGACTGAATGCACCATGTCAACTCACCAAAATTTTCATCACCAGGAGAAAGGTGTTCAGAAATAATCTCATCAAAATCTCATAGCAATTCATTAATCACAGTAGAAATGGCATGAGCTCATATTTCAAAAGACCTTTTTTTCACCAACGTGTATATCAACACAATCACTATCAAATCAACATACCTTTGAAAGAGTGTAGGACCGATAATCTTTTGGTGGATCAAATCGAATGACTAGATTACACTTTGGCAGATCAATTCCATCCTCCAATTCTTGAGTGGCAATAACGAGATTTTTCTCCTGCATTCGAAATTTTCTCAAAGTTTCTTCTTGCTTCTTGAATGATTTATTTTTCTTACTTTTGGCACTGCTGCCTTTCAAACTGTGTCCTATGATGTGACAATTTTTAACAAAACACAAATTCTCATCCCATGAACATACTTCTTCCAAAATTCGATTAAGTCCAAATGCTATGTAATGATTTTCAACAAAGACAATTCCACACAGATTTTTATCATCCTCCTCCGAGTAGTTAGTAATCCTTTCAATGCCTCCATCGGGGGTTCTCTTGATTGCTACATGTAATGGACGATTTGAGGATCTATTTGATGCTCCATTCTCATCTTCTCCATCAGAGCTTGACATGAAAAATTCCTCCTCCTCATCAGACATATCTAAGAAGTCGCCATCATTGTCAAATGGTGCATCATTGTTGATAATCATAAAGTCAATTTCTGGTTTGTAATTTGTCAACACATTCACTAGCTCCCTCACTTTAGAAGTAGTGTATTCTAAAAGCTGGTCAACCTCATAGTCAGGGGTGAAATAATTCTCAAATGTTTTGACAAGGACTCTGAGAGATGTATTAACGCTGCGTAAAAATTTCTTATGCACATCATTCTTCTCAAATTTCATGATTTTGTCTATTTGCATAATAAAGACTTCTGCAACAGATGAAGTGCACCATGATCCAAGGACTGCAAGAATATTAAGGCATTCGGTGACAACGGTAAGAGGTGTTTCTAAGGGATTCCGGTTATCCACACTGTCATCAATGGTAATATTACATTCCTGGTAAAAGTCAAGGCTGTCCAAGAGGATCCCTTCTAGCTCATCATGTAGTTGTGACTGTTTGGCCGTCAAAGCATGGCACATCACAATGGATTCTTTTGGCCTGCTGCCAAATCTTTCTGACAGAATAAGCATCGAAGTTTCTGCTTCAGCATTTAGAGATTTTTCCATTGACTGAATAGTATGCTGAAGATGTAGAGGATCCGTGCAACCTGTCCCCACAATGGAGGCCGTTACTCCTAATATATGAGGCTTGCTGCCTTGCTTGTAATCATATTCATTAAGATTTGACACTATTCTTGTGTAAGGGTGATCACTCGTCTTGACACACTCATGACAGTCATCAAATATCATAAGATTAATGGTCTGTGGCTCGATGAGGTTTCCTAAGAGGGCAGACAAAAAGCAAGAACCCTTGCAGACAATGATACAATGGTTTTTAATCATTTCTAGACAAGATGAGCTGTGACTGGAGGCCTGGCTAGTCGTTGTTTCATCCCCAACTGTCTCTTGAGTAAACTTTCCAACTGGCAAATCAGTATGATGAGGCAAAGTCTGGTATATCATCTCCAACTCTTCATCTGTAACAAAAATAGACATGAAATTTATCTACATACTGACTGGCTCTAAAATGGTCTACATCATTTCTCATAGAACATTTGGATGATATGCATAAGAGGCCATATATAAATTATATGTTTTTTTTGTTAAAAGGAAATACAATGCAACTTGTTTGTCAAATTTGCTGGGGCCCTTTACTTGGTTTGGGGAACAAATGAAGGATTCAAGGACAGACAGATGGACAGAGTGGGTCATCATTTTACTTTGATTATAGTGGAAAAGCAAGCAGACAATTTTGTAATCCTTTCTTTGCCATTTGTCTGCGGTCAATAGTGTAGAAGCAATGAAAATGACTGCAGTACTTAGATTACTGTAATCATGTGCTAAGAGAAACAAGTGGCAGAATAAATGACGATAAAATGAAGAGAGGAGAGCAGGCTTGGACAGTTATAAAGAGACAGAAGAATGTGATGAAAGAGGTAAGTGCATTGGGATTGTGTCGATGTAGACATTTAGAGTAAGTAGGCAGTATAAATGACAATGAAATGAAGAGAGGAATCATGCTCGGACAGTTAAGAAGAGACATAAAAATGTGATGAAAGAGGTAAAAGCATTGGGATTGTGTCAATGTAGACATTTATCAAGAGTGTCTTTCATTTAAGTCAGATAAAACTGAAACTAGCCAAAACCGAAGTCCCACAGACAACTGCCTACATCATAAGAAATTGTTATTTACAGTGACAGCTGGACTTTTCACTCTATCGGCCTGTGACAATACACAGAAAATGGTATAGGCACAGTGCTGAAGTGAGTCAAAGCTATAGAAAGAAACGAAAAACCAGGAAGTCGTCCAAGGAGGGGATTGAACCCAGGACCTGCCACGGCACACATCGTATCATCCATCATAAGAATTTTGATTTGTTGCCCTCTTGAAGATGGTATGGCAAGATGATGGTGGAGAATCCCTATGTTTGGCCGAAGTGTGGTAAATGTCTTGAGGGTAATACCAGACAATTTGAAAATGTAACGGAGTGAATACAGAGAATAAGAAGAGGGAAAATATGGGACACAACCATGCTCCACAAGCATGAACTTTTGACAGCTTCATGGTAAAAGAATCTTGATTTTGATTAGTAATGGAATGGAGCATTGTACAAGAAGGCATTATTAATTACAATGCCATATTATACCTTTTTATGTCATACACAATTGCCTCCTACAAGCATTGCTTTTCTAAATAATTACTGTAACTGCACACTTTCAGCTCTAATGGACAATGTGCAGGTATCCAGAGATAAAAGTATTCACCAAAATAAAACACTTGCTCTGATAAATAATTTTATTTGTTTGTTTATTGGAGGTTTTAGGGCCCCACGACACACAAGGGTCATCGAGGAGCCCAGAGGAAAGTAAGATGATAGAATTAGTTAAAAGAGGAAACAGATCAAACCACAAACAGTAGAGAGATGATTTACATTTTAGAAAAAATATAATCTCTCAAAACACATATCGACACCACAGAGAGATGACTTACATGACAAAAAATATCATCTCTCATTACAAAAATAACCCATCGCCATCACAAATAACAATATTTTGGTCCAGGAAGACCTTTGTGTACTAAAGTACTCAGTACGTCTAACTAGTGACTCTGGAGTTATGTACCAAAAGATATGAAATAAGGGATGATTACTGTAACCTAAACAAGACAACAAAAATTGGACTCTGGACAGAAAGGAATAGGGGAAAAGGTAAGACAAAAAGCTTCAGTACAAAAGAAAAGAAACAGAAGTAGAAGAGGTACCAGGGGAAGCCTCCAACCTCAATTCCCCAGAGGACAGACCATGCTGTGATAAAGAAAAATATGAAGCAAATGAAATATAGAACAACATTGAATTTCCATTCTCGGGCCAGCTAAGTACAACATTTACAGATATATTTTAAACCCCATTTTTGAATGTGATTGCACCTTTTATCCCACAATACAAAATCATTAATCATTATTGTATCACAATCCTACCTGATTCAGTGAGATAAAAAGTTCTCTTTCCTCCCTTTTCAAGAGGCACTCTTGTCACGGAGGCCATTCGCTTTGCAACCATCAGAGCCAGGAAGAGTTTGCTTTGTGAGCTGCTAAGACACAGTAGGGTGTTCTGTCTCAATGCCACTTCAAGAAGTTCAATCTAGAAATTTTCAACAGTTTAGAAGAGGCATCAAAATAGATAGCAAGGAAAGTGTGATTGACACATTTTCTTGGAAAATTATTCCTATAAAACTTTTCTCATCACAAATATTGTCAAGCACCATTCTCTGGTTCTTACTAATGAACGTCTAATGGGTTATTTGAGGATTTTTGCTGTAAAACGAGACAAAAATAACAATAACAATAAAAAAGAAAGGTGAAAATAATCTCTTTTCAATATCCTGTCCTTAATACCTGATAAGCTCTTGGAGTAAAGGTATCTTTGGGTATTTCATCCATCCGGTGGAATCTTGAACCTCTTCGAGGCCCACCAACATGTGTCATGGCCATCTAGAGAAATTACAGGAGGAAAAATAAAGAGAAAAGGACTGAAAAGAAAACTCCCTCAGACAGTACAAGCTTGAATCTTCGGCCACAAACAAAAATGATATAGTGAAGCAAAATGACACACGCTGATCATAATTTTTTGTTTTAATGTCACACCTTTCAAGAGTTCTGTGACACTTAAGGTGTTTGATTCATTAAGCAACATTTTCAGTCACACTATTTTATCTGTCACCTCCACACCCCTGTCAGGTAATTCCAACAACAACGGTGTGAAATCTAACTTACCACAGTGTGAAATCTAACTTAAACTTTTCCAATTGTCAGCTCAATGTCTGGGCTAGACATGTATGATGATGTATCGCATCTAGCTAAATATTTGTGTCTACATTTATAATCTGAAAAGATCTGTTTCTAACACACTCCCCAAATTCCTTGAGGCATTTGATTAGATTTTCATTAAAAAGAGTGGGCAATTCCTTTTCTCGATCGGGACAAGTCAACACACACTACAAAACAAGCGTTGACAACCATTCATCATTGATCCTTCCCCAGACAACACCTTACTTTGGATGAATTTGTTCCAGTCTTTCGCTAAGTATCTGCAGTGGACATCACTTTTAGCTCCTTCATTGAGTCAGACCCAATGAAGAATTTTTTTTTCTAGAGAAACACAGCATGGTGGTTTAAATGGAAGGTGGTGACTACCAAAAAAAAATAATTGTGAAGTACAAAGACATAAGTTATAGATAGACATTTATCTTAGCACCAATGGGTAGATAATCAAGTGTAAAATATAAATTAGCAAAAGAACTGAAATACGAAAGTCTTTAAAAACGAAAGTAGGTTTTCCGTAACATTCGCAACTTCTAAGAACAGTCATGACATCATTTCTTTTCCGCTCCAAACTTGATATGTGCTAATCTGGTTGAATACACAAAATCATGGAATTTGACTTAAACTTTAAAGAACATTTAGTTCAGAAGGTGAGAATTCTGACTTAATTCACGGATTTTTTCTTCATAGATTCTTTGGGTTTAATCAGAAAAATCCGTCGCCACAGAAACCGAGTCTTCACTTTTCGAGTTTTTTTACTTAGTTACATCAGTCGCTTCAAGAATATAATATCTATGTCTGTTGTAACTTTGATCAAGATGTTTTACGCTTAGTAGGTTTTTAATAAGGAAGTCGCTTTTCTCACTTGGTCCTTTTTCTGATTGGAGTGGTTATTCGCACAATTGTTCGGACAAGTTATTCTTACAATTTTAGCCAAACTTCCGGTTCCTTTTGGGCTCTCCGCCCGATGGTGGAGTTATATACATTATGTTTCGCTCACAATTAAGCGCCGCTGTAGCCAAAGTGGTAGAGTGGTGGGTTTGCAAGCAGAGTGTTATGTGTTTGATCCCCTGCTCATTCCATTTTTTTTTTTGGTCCTTTTTTACTGATCTATCCAATTATCAAATAGGTACATCCTATTTTTTCGACCCCCTGCTAGATCCATATATTTTGTTTTCTTTTTTCGCAATTGGATACAATCATCAAATGTGTCCTGTTTTTTACCGACAAAAAGCTTTGCACTAATTCACACTTCGGCAAGTTTTGTGATTGTTTGGACTGTCATTTACATAGTACTCACACTACAACTCTGCGCCCAAAGCGGCTTTGTCTTTTCTTTCTCTTTAACTGTCTTTTTATTCATGATTTTCTTCCATCCAACTTCAACTGTGGTTTTGTTTCTTTTTCTCAGGACCTTCTCTTCACTATTTTCTTCCAGTACTATTGCCACCACCAGTTATTCTTACAACATGTGTGGATGATGATCGCTGCACAAGGATTTTTCGAATAATTGTTCTGCGCTCGCCACAACAAGCGGTTCTCTCTCTCTCTCTCTCTCTCTCTCTCTCTCTCTTTCCCCCAGCGTGGACAGTCGATACTTACCATCACCATGTGAGTGCTTAACAGGTCGTATACATCAAAGTCGTTCGTTTACTCTTGCGATCATCA